>JAXQQM020085837.1:0-22417 GCA_034641835.2 Pinus albicaulis
TGATATGAACTCAACCTTATCCCTACATATAGACAAAGTGGAAAAGACCAATGAAAAGTTGAAGAAGAGGAACAAAAAGATAATCAGGGCACTTACCAACCTAAGGTTCAAACTTGTTATCAGAAAACCCAGAAGATATTTAGCTTCCAAACAAAGGAGAAGGAGAGGATTATATGTTCTTGCAGAAGCCTCTGAGTTCATAGGATAATTTGCATGAGGACATGCAAAGAGACAACAGTGGGGGTATGTTGAGCCTCAAAATTGTGCTTTCTTTCATCTTACTTTACCTCATTTTCCTTTGTCCATTGCTATCCTAGACCCAATTGATCAATGAATTTAGTTAAAATTACTTCTAGAATGATTTACATGACTGACTTGCTAAGTTTTATGATTTTTGTCATTGTAATGCATTTTGACCGGAACTAGCTGCAGAATGCAGACATTCCGTAGCTAACCGGAGATTCTGCAGCTGTCTTCACGTTTGAGTATGTTCCAGGTGGCCTCTCAAGAAAAACCGCATATGGGCATATTCCACGTCATGTCTACATGGTTCATTGCTCACCATGAAGGAAGAAACGAATTCTGGGTATGGTTTTGGAACGTGGGAACACATTTAGGAAGGCAGACTCCTATTAGGACTGTCTCAGTCTAGATGTCTTTTTCCTTTTTACGCAGCCACTTCAAGAGTCCTAATGTGATTCTGATAAGGAAAGACAATGTTCCTGAAATTGTTGCAAGTCTTGTTATGTGCATTTGTTATATAAACGCTTGGGAAGCCGAGAGCTAGGCTAGATTTTATTCCAGATTTTGCGTAGATTTTGTGCTACATTTCTGAAGACGCAGAGTGTTCTGTTCAAGTTATTTCATCTTTAATGAAGCAGACAGTGTTGTTTTGAAAGCGTTGATTTGATTTGAAGTTAGATTCCGTCAGGTGGTAGAGGGCCCCTGCCTCTTGCACGGATTTATTTGCGTAATTTAGATAAGTATTCTAGCTGCCTTTACGTTTCTGAAGTTGAATTTGTAGTTGTTTTTATTAGCTACTATAGTTATACTCATTCTAACTCTTCCAAAAGAAGAAGCTCTTCCAAAATATTATAATGATGAATGGGAAATGGCTATAGTATTGTAGGGTTTAATTGTAATCTCTTTTATTCACCATCACAGTTATACTTATGCTCAATACTCTTCCACAAGAAGAAACTCTTCAAAGAAATCTTTATACTGTCTTAAGCATGATTGTGATCTTGAACGTTTTAGTTGTGTGTTTTCACTAAGTACCATCGTTGTTCTTGCTCTTAAACGCTTGTCCAAAATATCATAATAACGAGTGGGAGATGGCTATGATATCTTAGTTTTTCATTGCTTTCAGTCTTTATGTTTGCATTTGCACTCAATTACACAGTCAGGATTGTTCTAAAAACTCTTCCAAAAGAAGGAACTCTTCCAAAATACCAATCATGATGGACAAATAGACTGTATAATTCCATAGAATAATGCATGATAGCATAGTTAGGATACTCCGGAGTTTAATTGCACTTAACTCATGCTCAGTTGTTCTATTTTGAGTTTGATAATGACTTGTAGTTCAACATTGTTTTAGATTAGTGACATTTTAAGTTCAGTTTTAGTTCAACTCATTGCATTTGCACTTCACATTCAGACTGTCATTCACTGCACATTAGATTACTTCAGTTGTTAAACTTAACAAAACAACCTTCATTATTCACAAACCTCTTCTTGTTCTAAAATCTATAATTGCTTCATAACTACATGAACATAAGACAATATCATTTTAAGGCCTGAAGTACCTCTGCAATTTCCTTATCACTTCATAAACAGAGCCCTCCCTCAAAAGACTACTTTGAAAAGAAATCAATAACTCTTGAGTAAGGTTTTGTGACATTCAATTAAATTGTAGAATAGAGTTAGGAACTAGTCCTAGAATAGAAGATCTTATGATGGTATAAATGTTTTATTCCAAATTTGCTTCAACAAATCTCTAATCAAGGATGAAATGTTGCATCATTATAAGTTAGTTGTTTAAACTTTTTAGTTAGGAGGATTTGCATATTTAGTTGATCATTTCTCAAGTTGAGTTTATGTTTTGAATCATTTGTTTAAAAGTCATTATCAAGCTTTGTTTTTGCTTAATCATAGTTTAGATTTGATTCTGTTTCAGTGTTTGCACTTGCATTTGTCATTTGTCATCAACCAATTAGGCTTCACTCCGTTTTTAATCACCAGCTCCTTTCCATTAGCTTTCTAGTCATCTTTCTTGTGAACATAAAACCACCAAAAGACCAAAAACATCATAAATCATCACAAAAGACCAAAAACATCACAAAACACTACACACAACGCATTAAGAAACAAACTCCTAGGTACATACAGTACACTTCACTTCAGCAGTTTACCAACCCTGGTTGACAATTAAATGAGCCCAATTTAGGAGACTAGATTGAGACCAAACAGCCCTCGCCACTATACGGGTACGGGTTCGGATCTGCCTCACTCTTGGAGAATCCAAGTCCGGTGAAATAACTGTCTATCAGTGTGCACCAAGCATGAGGTGCTTGTTTCAACCCATACAGCGCTCTCTTGAGCCTGCACACATGCGACTCGCTGCTGAAGATCTCGAAACCTTCAGGCTGCTCTATGTACACCTCCTCCTCAATCACCCCATTGAGGAACGCAATATTCACATCCATCTGATGAATGTGCCACCCCATCTGCGCTGAGAGAGCAAGAATCATCCGTATGGAAGAATACCTTGCGACAGGTGCAAAGGTCTCCTCATAATCGATCCCCTCAATCTGTGAAAAGCCTCGAGCAACAAATCTTGCCTTGTACTTCTCCACACTCCCGTCAGCTACCTGCTTCACTTTGTAGATCCATCTCGAACCCACCACTGATTTCCCTTCCGACCTTGGGACAATCTCCCATGCACTGTTTCTGACAATCGAATCATACTCTTCCACCATGGCATCTACCCATGCGAGGTCCTCCACAACTTCCTCGAAAGAGGATGGCTCTGTCACGATACACTTGCTCACAAGAGCCATGTATCCAGTATACCGGTCAGGTGACTGTCTCTGTCTGCGCTGTGATGTAGGTTCTCCTACAACCTTCTCTGCATCTTGAGCCAGTCGCTCAGCTTCTGTAGTGCGCTTCCGCCCTCTGATGGTTGGCGCTGCATGAGTGGTCTCTTCCACTCCATGAACCTCATCTTGTGGCTGATCCACATCCTGAGACTCATCCTTAGGAACTAATAGCTCCTCCTCTACATGCAAGTGTGGCTCCCTCTCAAGCGAACACTTCATGGCTTTCTCCTCCTGAAATTTGATATCCCGTCGCACAACAGTCTTGCGACTGTCTGGAAAATACACACGATAGTTGTGGGGCGTATCAGTGTACCCCACAAATATCCTAACCTCTGCGGTCAGATCCAGCTTCTTTTTGGCGTCCTTCGTCACATGCATGTAGACAGGTGAGCCAAAAATCTTCAAATGAGAAATATCAGGCTTCTTACCATAAAACGCCTCTTCAGGTGTACTCATGCCAAGTACTATATGAGGACAACGGTTTTGTACATAAACCACAGTGTTGCATGCCTCAGCCCACAAGTGTATGGGAAGGCCCTGATCATGCAATATCGCCTGTGCAACACCCACGATCATTATGTTCTTTCTCTCTATGACGCCATTCTACTTTGGGTTATGAGGCGCTATGATTTGTCTTCAAATTCCTTGCACTTACTTTGCAAAAGTATTTGGGTCGCCGAGAGATGAATCACCACCATTGTTGCTCTTAAGAGCCTTACATCCTCGAATCTTTCTCCACCGAGTGCCTTAAACTCATAGAACTTAGAGAGAATGTCACAAGCTCTTCTTACGCATGAAGAAGATCTAGCACTCAGAAAAATCATCAACAAAGATCACATAGTACCTGTGCTTTGCTGTCGAAGCTACTGAGAAAGGTCCACACACGTCTGTGTGAATTCTCTCAAGGATCGTCGTGGCGCGACTATCCTTCTCGTGAAACGTGGCTTTCACAAATTTTCCCAAGGTACATCCCTTGCACTGATCTGACTACGCAAGAGTGCCTTTAGGAAGCCCAGTAGAAATCTGCTGTAGTATCTTCAAGGCTCCATGGTGAAGGTGGCCCAATCTTCGGTGCCATAACTCGCCATCATCCCGGCTCACCACTCCTTCTGCCTTGCCTGCCATTGCTGCGCAGCCATCTACCTGCAATTGATAAAGGTTCTTAACTCGAACCCTTATCCTCCGGGTCTCACCAGTTGCCTTACTGCACAGGAAAGCCTTTCCCTCGCTAAAGAAAACATCATATCCCTTGTCTTCTAACATCGCCACAGAGATCAGATTCTTCTTCAATCCTGGAACATCCCAAGCTCACCAAGTACTCGTCATCTCACATTAACCCCCACACTTCCCATCTCATCCCTGCACTAGACAATCTTCGTGAGGTACTTGGGTATATTGTCGCCTTTCTCCGGCCCACATATTCACAAGGCTTATCCTTGAGTGCCAACTTCCTCTGGTCGCTCTTGCTTTGGAAAAAGTCTGTCAAAGCTTTCCACATCAAGAATGGAGAACCTTTACCATGAAGGCTGGATACTATGTGATCCTTCACACCTTCCAACAATATTCTTGGACACCTTCCTACCTTCTTTTGCCATGCGTCAAGTGGGGCAGCATCGCTAGAAGCAGGTTTTGGAATTTCTGCATCTATGAACTCCTTCAACCCATTATCCTCCAGAACCGCCTCCATCTTGTCCTTCCATGCAATATAATTCGAGCTTCCCTCAAGGGCATACTCCAATCACAATCCGTTTGAAAGACATCTCAACTTTGACACCAAGAAAACACTGCTGCAAATTTGAATTCCACCAGCACAAAACTCAACCGCTTCAATGCTTTGAAATTGCTCCAATGATCAATATCACTTTGACACCATGTATAAATTATATAAATAATGCATTATACATCCGAGATTCTCTTGATCACACACTATTTTACTTCATTCACAATACATAATCTCTTCTACTATTGATCATTACTTGCGGAAATTAAATCAATTGCATGCACACATTAAACCCATAAAAATTCACACATATGAACACAATCATTTATGGGAAATATTAAAGCTAAAAACCCCCAAATATCTGTATATTATATGTCATAGAGATCATGTAACAATCATCATACAAAGCTCCTCACAAGCTCTTAGTACAATCTCCAATTTCTACACATTAATCAGGTCCGATCTAGCAAATCCCATGCATCGATCTCTGCCACCTACTAGCCTGCCTCTACTACGCATTCACTACTAAATAATGGCTCTGAATGAACTCGAATTGGTCCAACCTTGCTCACGCAATCCTCATTGGCATCTCCAACCACTGTGTGTTGCAAATCATGCAACACTATAGTCACAACTGATAGTCACACTGCTCTTTCACCTACCTCTTCACTGGTCTCCACTGAAACTGTCCATGCACTGTAGTTAACTGATGTATTCTTTAGTTGATTAATGAGTTAATAATTAGTGAATTAATTAATAATTAATTCATACCACTCTCACTAGTGTATCAATCAGTTAGACTAGATACAACTAGCTCAACTATGTTTAACTCAGTTAAACTGAACACAACTCCACCAACTACCTCAATAACTCCACCAAACTCTGTCACATGAGTTCTAACTGAAGTCTCCATGCAATAGCTCCACTTAACCCTCAATAATAGCATAATTCCTTTTGTCAGCTCCTGTGCCACATCTGTGCACTTAACTGAAGTGCTCCAAGAGAATAAGATAATGTTTATAGTCCAAATATTATTAAGAGCTAATAATATTCGACATATCTATTTTTAGATTGGAAATCTAAAAATAGATTCCGCCCAATATGTCTAAAAATAGAAGTCCATCTATTTTTTCCAACTTGACCAACCATCCACAAATAACATCCTACAACTCATAGAACATGATCCATATGTCTAAAAATAGACATAGTCTAAAAATAGACTTTGCGCCAAAAATAGCCTGCGGGCCCACTTAGTGAAGGCAACTCTTTTCCACTAAGCTCATCATCTTGTTGCAATCTCAACACTAGGGTCATTATGAATTTTTGGTCATGCCTTTTGGCTATACCAATGCACCTTCTACATTTCAAGGATTGATGGATTCCATTTTCAAACCCTTCCTTAGAAAATTTGTGCTAGTATTTTTTGATGATATACTAATCTACAGCAGGTCTTGGAAGGATCATGTTGAACATGTTGACAGGGTGCTCAAACTATTGCAGGAGAAACAATTATATGCAAAAACATCCAAATGCTTCTTTGGAGTACAAGAGGTGGAATATCTGGGTCATATTGTATCTCACGAGGGTGTTAAAGTAGACCCTAACAAAATTAAAGCCATTAAGGAATGGAAAGTCCCCACAACCATAAAGCAGTTGCGAGGATTTCTCGGGTTAATAGGGTATTATCGCAAGTTTGTTAAGAATTATGGGAGAATAGTAGCACCTCTAGCAACATTATTGAAGAAAGATGCATTTTCATGGACTCCTGAAGCAACTAAGGCCTTTGAACGTCTTAAAGAGGCAATGTGCCTAGCACCGGTCTTAGCTACACCAGACTTCACAAAAGCCTTTATTGTGGAATGTGATGCCTCAGGAAATGGAATTGGTGCAGTTTTAATGCAGGAAGGAAGACCCATTGCTTTTGAAAGTCGTCCAATCAAAGGAAAGTATTTACAGAAACCTATTTATGAGAAGGAAATGTTAGCAATACTACATGCACTAAAGAAATGGCGAACTTACCTAATGGAAAGACACTTCAAGGTAAAAACTGATCATGATAGTCTTAAACACTTTTTGGAACAAAGACTATCATCAGAAGAGCAGCAAAAATGGGTCACAAAGATGTTGGGTTATGACTTTGAAATAATCTACAAAAAGGAAAGCTTAATGTTGTTGCAGATGCACTCTCAAGAAAGAATGAAGAGGTGGAAGCATTGCTTTGTGCCATTTCTATTATCCAACGAGATTGGATAACCGAAGCAAGAGATGAATGGAAGAAGGACAAAGATGTATGGACACTCATTCAAAAGTTGCAGCAAGATCCTAGTACATCTGATACATTTAGTTGGAAAAATGATTCCTTATGGTACAAAGAACACTTATATCTTGGTAAGAATTCCCAACTAAAACAAAAGATTCTTCTGGAATTGCACACTTCTCCTTTAGGAGGACACTCAGGATTTTTAAAAACTTACCACAGGGTGAAGAAAGAATTTTTTTGGGATGGCCTTAAATCTGATATTCAAAAGTTTGTGGCAGAATGTTTGGTTTGCCAATAGAATAAAGTTGAGACAATTAAGACCCCGGGACTTCTACAACCTTTATCCATTCCAAGTCAACGTTGGGAGGAGATTTCAATGGATTTTATCACAGGTTTACCTAAGTCCGAAGGAAAGAATGTCATCATGGTGGTAGTTGATAGACTTACCAAGTATGCACACTTTTGTGCATTATCTCATCCATTTAAAGCAAGTACGGTTTCTACTACATTTATGGACAGAATTCAAAAGCTACATGGAAGCCCAAGGGTTATTGTGAGCGACAGAGATCCCATTTTTACTGGAAATTTTTGGACAGAGTTATTTTCTTGTTTAGGTACTCAATTAGCTCATAGCTCATCTTATCATCCTCAATCTGATGGTCAAAATAAGATCGTAAATAAATGTTTGGAAGGATATCTTCGTTGTTTTGTATCTGATAAACAAACACAATGGGTCAAGTGGTTACCTCTTGCTGAATGGTGGTATAACACTTCCTTCCATACTGCAGCAAAAATGACCCCATTTATGGCACTTTAGGGATATCATCCACCATCCATCACATCATCTTTAAGGGAAAATTCGAAGGTTCAAGCAGTGGAAGATCACATCGAGCATCAGCAAGAAGTTCTCCAACTCTTAAAGGATAACCTGAATTTGGCACAAAATCGAATGAAACCAACAAGCAGATCAACATCGTAGTGAGAGAAGTTTTGATGTAGGAGATTGGGTATTTTTACGGCTACAACCATACAAACAAATGTCCCTCAAGCAAGCTAAGAAGGATAATAAATTATCGCCAAAGTACTATGGTCCTTATAAGGTGTTGCAAAAGATTGGTACTATGGCATACAAATTGGAGCTTCCTGCTTCTTCGCGAGTACATCTAGTTTTCCATGTTTCATGCTTAAAGAAGGTTATAGGTGAAAATCTTCCAGTTCAAACAATATTGCCAGAACTTGATGAGGAAGGAAAAAATCATATTGGAACCTCAAGCGGTCATGGAAACAAGAACTCGACAACTAAGAAATCGATCAATATCAGAGTATCTCATCAAGTGGAAGAACTTACCCACTGAAGATTCTACATGGGAGGATGAGAATTTTATATAGAAGCACCCAGAGCTACTCAAGCGTTAAGGACAACACTTTTTTGAAGGAGAGGGGCATGTTAGGTCCCTATATTACTAGTATAGTCCCTTATTGTTGTTAGTGTAACCCCCTTATTGTTATTATTGTACCCTTATAACCCCCATATTGTTATTATTGTGCCCTTAAATTATTATTGTTAGGTCGGATAGGATTACATTGTGGCCCACTAGGATTACATTGTGGCCCCATGGACTCCTATATATAGAAAGGAGGTTTTTTAATTTGTATCATCCAAGAATTGTTCATTCATGTAATGTATTGGAGGTTTCCCCCTTGAAGTGGCTTCTTTCTAAGGCGTTGATATCTCTTTTCTTCTATTTTTGGAGCTGGTTTCAAAATAGTCTGTGGTTACCTTTGTTGGTCTCCTTCTCAGCCTTCGGAGATCCGATGCAGTGATAACATCTTGGCGACCATACGAGGGAGTGAGGTGACAGATCTTCCCCAGGAAAGAACGAAAAGGATAAGATCTGATTGTTGAAGGTGAAAAGTGGTCAGACACAAAGAAGGTTGTGCATCATTCACCTGGCGACTCTAGTGTTGAAGAATCTAAAGGTTCAAAATTTTCATGACGACTCCATTTTTTAAGAACTGGACGTTTGGAGAACTTCTTGGTGACATCACTATTTTCAATATGGATTCAACTGCTCGCTCATATTCTTGGTTTTCCGAACCATATTCCTTGCATAGACTGGAAAATCAGGACAATCAAAGTTTAAGGGTTAGGACGGTGATGATGCTATTTTTCATTTTCATATTCACAGACTTAAGATTGAGTTTCCTGAAGATTGTCTGATGAAAATGTTCATGGATACCTTGGAGGAAAAAGTGAGATCATGGTTTAATGGTCTACCATCATTCAGTTTTCTTTCAAAATGATCAAAGCTCTAATTCTTCCATGTTGATGATTGATTGTTGTTGTGCGATTTATTAAAATTTCATTGAGTTTCTTGAAAATTCATATGGGGATGAAGAGTGTCTATATGATGAGATCATAGAAGCCCTTTATGATTTTTCCTTCCAACAAGAATCATTAGCTCCCTCATTGGATGAAAAAGACCGAGAGCAAGAAAGAGAAATGCTTATTCTTTATCTTGAAAATGAAAATTATCAAGCCAATGTTAAATTCTATAAAACTCAAGTTTCTCCTCTGTCTAAAGATGAGATAGATAAGCTCCTAAAACTAATGTTACAACCCAAGCTAATGCAGGTTTGCAGTGTTCACATAGTCAAGAATGTGTTAGTGAAACTTCTTCTATTGTTGAAAATGAACATCTTGAGTTTAAATGATGACAGTCATGAGATTGATGAAACTATACAGGAATTTGTTGTGAGAAATCCAAATTGTGATGATGATTTCCTGCAAGGAGATCAACTAACAAAGACTGTTGTCTTTCATGAAGAGGATAGAGCTGTCATGTTTGACAATCTTAAAGAATGTTTTCTATTCAAGGATGATTTAGACTATGACTTTGAGGAGTATGAGCCTAAGAAAGACAATGTGGAAGAAATAGAGTTAGAGTTGCCCATACTTCAGGATTTTAAGCCAACACTCAGATAGCAGAAGGTCATACTTCCCTATGCCTTCCTATGGATCAACAACCAAGTGTTCTTTCCGATTAGAATGAATAATGTGCTTGTGTTTTTGCTGGATCTCAAGACAAGGTAACATTTCATATTTTTCAAGATCCTTTTACTGATTTTCTATAGTTAGCAGGGAAGATGTATTTTCTTGTTTTCATGGACCAGAAGCACATGTTCAGTAGACACTTGGAGTGGCCTAGTTTTTGTTTTTTCTGCCTGCTCGAGGAAAGTGAGAGCATAATTCAAGTAAGTAGCCATCTGTTGGATTGGTTATACTGGAAGGATCACTTCACATGATTATACATATGTCTTCAACATGCAGGTAGTTTTCATCAGGATTTGAAGCCCTCAAGTCTCGGTGACATGCTGCCATCAATAAGTTTTGTAAGTTTTTATTTCACTCCAATTTTGAGTCAGTTTATTATATCAAGTTTTTAGTATTCAGTCTGGTTTTTAGCTTTTGACTCCATGCCTAATGGTTAGGCTACTTGGTGTACGGTGTTCTTGACACCTCCAAGGAGCTGCCATCCCTAGCTGGAGCCAATGTTAGTGTCAGTTTTTGTATCCTACCACCAATGATCAAATGGGCTCTTATCATGTTCTAATAGGGTCCTTAAGTCAAATTTGTGTCATTTCATTAGGTCATCATGCAAAAATTTGGTCACTGGATGTAGATCTAGGTCTGTTTTTACGCCTTCCAAAGTTTTACTAATTGCTGGTTCATTTCACCTCCCATCTCAGTGTACCATCATTCAAAAGTTGTCATCATAGTTACAGTAATATTTATCATGGTTTCATTAAGTCCAGAGTCTCCATTAGGAATTTAGGATTCCAAGGTCATTAAATCATTGTTCCATGCATAAAGTCCAACAAGTGGAGGAGAGGTAATAGCTAATTTTCTTCAATAAATTCTGATTTCAAAAATGCAATTTTATGTTTTTATATGCAATAAGTACTTCATGCTCTTAAAATCCATAGTTAAAGGTTTCAAAAAGATTCAATGTTCCAAAGAAATGCCCAAAATATAGTTGCTACATAAGAGATGTTATAATTCTGGAGTACTCTTCGGAAAAATACATTTTCTATGTCACAGAGTGTCCAAATGACCTTCTTGATGACTCAAACCATAACTACACATAAATAGCTTTCCAATTAGCTATCATGATCTCAATTTTGAGTTCAGCAAGGCCCCCAAAAGTGACCTGCAACTTCACGCCGCACTTTTCTCAGGGACACGCAGCGCTTTTTGACCAATATTGGGAGAATTGATTTTTTAGGGGCTATACTTGATCATTTTCAGTTCTTGAGGGGTCCATTGTGTAGCCGACAGAGATAGATTTCTGATGAACTATCATGAGTTAAATTTGTAGTTCAGTAAGGCCTCCAAAAGTGATATGCAACTGAACACTGCAATTTTCTCAGGGACACGCTGCGTTTTTTTACCAATCTTGGGAGAATTGATTTTTAGGGGCTATAATTGATCATTTTGAATGCTTGAGGAGTCCATTGTGTAGAAGACAAAGAAAAATTTCCAATGAGATATCATGAGCTCAATTTGGAGTTCAAGAAGGCCTCCAAAAGTGGTCTTCAATCTAACACTATGCTTTTCTCAAGGGCATGTTGCGCTTTTTCAGTTTGCGTATTATCTTCAGAATTTCGAGTTTTTCTTAGTTGGCTGATGAATTTAATGAATTTTTACTGATGTAAATTTGTAAATCAAATTTAATTATGCCTATTATGGTTACTAAATGTAGATACATCAATTAAATTTGTATTTTTGGGTCAAGTGAATTATTTTCACCAAAAAAGGGAGAGTTTGTTGACCTCCTTAGTCATCAAGATTCTAGTTGAGGATTTTGGGGAACAACTCCACAAGTCATGGATTCGACCCCTGAGAGTGGGAGAAGTTTGTTTTGGTCTATATATTTCTTTTTCTTTGTCATTGCAAGGGTTGAATGCTGTGTAATTAATCTTTGAACACTAGTGTATTCAGTCATTTTGGCAAGACCTAATAGACAAAGTTGCAGCTATTGTGGTGGGATTCATGTGGTATGTGTTTTAGCAGTGTTTCCTATTATGTTTTCATATGGTTGAATATATTATGCCTTCCATATTCATGTACATCTCTTATGTGATTGATTTCTAAGTTAGATAAGCATAATTCATTATTTTGATTCTCTGTTTTGGAGAAATTATCACAGTTATGTTTCAATTTCTTCTGATATAAAAGAATTCATGATTTCCATGCTTTTTTTGAAACCTTAGTAGTCTCTCACACTCATCAATATACCTAAATGTGCTAAAGCATGTGCCTACCTTTCCCCATCAGATCTCTGCAATTCTGATCCTCAGTGCCCTGACCTAGTTCTTCCCTAACCTAATTCACCATCCAGGACCCAAAATCAATCAATCAAACCCTGGAGCCTACTATACCTAGCCTAAAATCCTCATTATCCAGTCAATTTGTCTATGATCTCATGGAGAGAGCCCTCTCCTTCCTAGTAGGGCTAGCTACTAGGCTAAAGCGGTCTGTGGTTACCTTTGTTGGTCTCCTTCGCAGCCTTCAGAGATCCGGTGGAGTCATAACACTGTGCACAAAGAATATTGGACAATAAATATTTCTTGCTCATTTATCATTTTTTTAAAGTTGATTATATTGCAATAAAATTGTATATCAAAATTTCTATGACTGCGACTATTGCATCTCTATGACTGCTTTGTGTCTCTGGGATGGTTGGCCAATGGAGCTCTGCGACCTCTAACAATAATCAACCTGAGCTGTATGCGTGTGTTGGTCTGTTCTCGACCTTTGTTTTCTCCTTTGGGTCAGTATAACAGTATACTGCATGGTTCCCACTGTTGCAAGTATACCATAGAGGATGAGCTTACGACAACACTACATCCAATTCACATTGTCTACTACGACTATAATGATATATATTAATTGCAAGATAAGGACACAAATTACCATATGGTTCGTTGTTCGCTCTAGTTGTCACACAACTCATAGAATTTTGGTGTCTCTACAATGTGAAAGCACCTGCATTACTACCTTGGATCAGCAGGGACTCCTATAATAGTGGAAGGATTCATCATTTGCTCTAGCAACAGGAGTCGCCTTTTCTTTCATTAATTTTTCTAATGGGACACGACTAGATAAATGGTTATTACCTAACCTGCTTCTTCCATTGAACTCATAGATTAATAGTGCAAAAAAATCATATAGACATGTTTTTTGTTTACCTCAATTGATTTAAATTGCACCAGAATTTTGTATTCCAAGAAATTGCGGCCAGATTGGCTGATTTTGGAAGTATAGCCTTAAAAAAGTTGAATTGAGATTTTAGCAGGCTATAATTATAAATAATGGAAGAGAGAATTTCATGATATCAATATTGTTATGTTAATTCTCTTTCTTTTTGATAGGAATGATTTATATCCAATGGCATTTTTGAATAAATATTTTAATCTGTTTTGTCATTTGAATGAGTTGGACAAAATCATTAAATTATCTACATTGTGAAGCTCTTTAGTTGTTCAAATATTATTAAATGAAAAATTAATTCACTAAATTCCATAATTGGCATAGTTTTGATTGGAAAATAAAATTACGCAGAGTGGCTTAGAAAGATAAAGAACACACTCATTTTTAATGATCTATTGGATGGAATATGTGAAGGAAAAGTTACAAAAAGAATGATTTCGACATATTTGAATTTGAAGTGAAGCCGAAGGAGGAAGCACTAGCGAAGCCTACGTCTGCTAAAGGACTTACCATTGGAAAAGAAATGAGAAGAAATATTTTGTACTCATAAATGCTATAGTAAGCGAGGAGGTAAGAAGACAAATTGTCTCAATCACTGATTCATATGGTGCACTTAAGAAGTTAAAATATTCATATGATTCTCATTCAGAATTAGAACTCACACAGTTGTTTGTTAAGATTTTTAATCTGAATTAAAGATGATGACCCCATGGAATTGGCCTCATAAATGAAAGCTACCATGCATGACATAGATGCCACCAGAGTAAAAATGGATTTTCCTCTCATAACCTTCATAAACGTCCTCTATCCTACCTACTCTCACTATCTTGAATCCTTGTAGGGGAGTAACTAGGTGAAAATAATAGCATTTGAAACCTTGGTTGAGAAGGTTTCAGAAAGAGGAAAAACCTTTGGGAAGAAGAAGAAAATATCATAGTCCAATGAATAAATTGTGTATGTTTCCTAAAAGGGAAAGATTGATTATGCTAGAGGAGACACCAAAAAAAGAGGACATAGGAGAAATAACTTCATACATAGGGGGGGCTATACGAAACCAGACAGCTAGAAATAATATACATTGTGTCCTCTATGGATGAAAAGGACATGAAGCTAAAATATGTAGAATTCCATGCGAGAATATCAAAGAATAAGAAGAAAAAGGCAAAGATCCAGAACAAGCAAAATATAATGCACCATAATATGCTCATTACGTTGTTGTTCATTGTAATATTGGTTTGCATGAGGATGTGTTTAACATTGCATTTTATTCTTGGAGAGAAACATGGATGTTAACACAAGTGCCACTTTCTGCAGGACATTTAAAAAATAAGCATTTGAGCAATTTGATGAAAACAAAGATGGCGTGGTATCATCTACAAAGGATTTCTCCAATGAAAACATATCATGAATTTGAAATTGAGATTCCTTATGTTGAAGGGAGGGGGGGGGGGGTGGGGTGGGATGTTTATTTGTGTAATTTTGGAGGTACTCCAAGCCCTAGGGTTCAGGGTTTGGAGGGAAAAGCACCACATGGGTCACTTGTGGGCTTAGAACCCAAGTATGGGGTTTTACACCAAATCGTGTTTTAGGAATTTCTATGAGAAAATTTCTACATGTGATGGCATGAGATGATAAAGGGCGGAAAGGAGAATGAAGCGATTCGAGAATCGTCGAATTCCAAGTTGTAGAAGTGGAGATTTGAATTTTTGAAGTTATATGATGGGTTTGCACATGTGTATCAAGATAGGCCTAAGGTGTTTTAGGCATGTGACACGCTGGAAACCCCTTATGGTGACGTTTTAGAAGCCCCTCTCTTTGGTATAAATAGAGGGTGATGTGTGAGGTTATTCTTCATCCAAAAAGTGCAACACACAAGGAGAGTATATTTCTGTGCCATTGTCGCAACAAGGAAAGGTATGAACAACGAGGGTTTAAGGGTTGTTTTAGGGGTCCATTTGGAGGATAGAGTTGCTGCAATGGAGGTCGAGGCATCTCCCTAGAGGGTAGAGGCTAGGGAAGGTTGTTCCAGCTTGTGTGGGAGTGTTTTTGGGTGCATATTTCTTGGTGGAGGGAAGCTAAGTCTATTGTAGGTGGGTCGCAGGCCTTACCTCATCTTTGGAGGGCAATGTGGAGTTGTTTAGGGGCTGTCTATGCATAGGAAAATAGCTAAGGGTGCCAACACTTCTCCAAGGGTAAGCTGCAACCAATTAGGGTTGTTTTGGTGGCTGATTAAGGGCTATTATAGCAGCTAAATGTGCCCTAACCAGTCATAGATTTAACTACAGTAACATAAAATTGGAAAATAATTTTGAACGTGTGTTGGATCCGCAGTTTCAGGTCAATTTTGGATCAATATACATTGTATCCTGTAGGTGCCATTTGGAGGACCTTTCGTGGTGGTGAAGAGTCCATCCTAGGAGCAGAATCTACAGTGAAGTGTTGGGCATCATTGTTCTGGTGGAGTGTAGGGTGTTGATAGCCCAAAGTAGCCCTATATGAGCTATCTTGAAGTGACGAAGAGGATCTAAATATTGGGTGAAGTTTGGTACTAAAGCGCAGCACCTTGACGGACAAAGGTGACACAAGTGCAAAGTATTTCTGGTTTAGATTCTTGGTTCAGTAGCATCTGTGATTTTAAGACTATAACTTATACCCAAGGCTATGAAAATTAAACATGGTTTAAGAGTGTGTATGAGCTACTTTGGAAGTCAGTGAATCATATTTGTGTGCAACGAAGTACAACATGAGAGGGAGATGGTCACATTGTAAGTGAAGGATTCACTACAATGTCGAAGTTGCAGGCAGATCTCTGATATGAGGACATGTTGGATAGATTTTCCAACTCTAATCCTTGTAAGGAAAGGATCAATTTGGTCTTGTAGGTCAATAGGATTTGGGATTTTGTCGAGAAAGAGATTAAGAAGCCAACTGACCCTAAAGAATTGGACAAATGGAAAGAATTGGATACAAAGGCGAGATTGAGCATCCTTGATGGTGTACCTCCTTTATCTGGGAAGAACAATGCACATGAGATGTGGATGGATCTTCAACATTTGTTCCAGAATAGGAGAACTGGGTACTGGTATTGGAGGATAAGTTGAAGTCCACTGAGATGATAAAGGGTGAAGGAGTGACTTCATATCTGATGAGAATATCTTCGGTCATAGATGATCTTACTCTTGTCGGTGTGAAAATTTCATATGGAGATATGGTAAGGATTGCCTTGAAAGGGTTCACCGAGGAATGAAAACCCTTCATCAAAGGAATCATTTCCAGGGAGAATTTTCCATACTGGAATATACTGTGGGATGATTTCATTCAGGACGAGTTGTAAGACGAGGATCTTTATCCTTCAAAGAGAGAAAATGAGGATGTGGCACTTGCAGCACAAATGATGGGTAAGATGAAGTAGGACTTGAGTAAAGTCAAGTGTTTCAACTGTGGTGAGATGAGACATTTTTCTTTGAGATGTACAATGAAGAGGGGAGATGATGAGAAGAGGAAAGGAAAGAAAGTCGCCGATGTTGCCACTTCACCTGAGATAGATTATCTCACCAGGAGATTGGAGGAGGAGGACTTTGCTATGATCTCTCATTTCTTGTAGGGTACTATTAAGGAGTATGGATAGTACATTGTGTTATCACTCAGTAATTTCTCAAGGTTGAGGAAAGAACTCACCGAGGTAACCACAAACCTAATTTTGAGATCAGGATCTAGCCTTCCTAATACTCAAAGATGGCTCTCTCTTTATGATTTAGCTTTGTTTTTTTTAGTTGATTTTAGGCTAGTTATGTAAGATTGATTGGTTTTTTATTTTGGTTTGGTCTGGTGATGGAATTAATGATTTAGATGGATAGAATTTTGGATTTTTTTCATTGGGCTATGGAGTCAAAGTGTCAAGAAAACAAGATTGAATCAAGGTATAAAGGAAGTGTTCACAGGGCAAGTTAGCTGAGTAAATTCAGATATTTTAAGGCTGATGGCGAAGTGGTTTCAATCAGGATCGAGGAGCAAGTAAGGATTCCTCAAACCGGATAATGAAGGAGATGAAAAAATATCAATCAAAACTAAGGAGCAATGAAGAATTCCCTAATCTGGATATCAGAAGAAAACATCAAAATGACTAACAGTTTAGAGCAGAGTGTTCTTAAACAATTTCTGCAATAATATTCCTGTTATACATTTAAATTGGAAAACATTCAAGTATGTGAAATACTTCAGAAAATAACAATTTGAAAATAGAAATATAATTCACTGAAGTTGCCCAACACATGATTCCTGTAATGCAATTCCTTTATTCCTTAGTCCAGTCTGCTGACTTGAAAAATGTTACAATAAACCCTCAGGTTTCAGATCAACATAACTATAGAAATGTTCAGAAATCCACACACCTTTAATACTTCGAATGACTGAAGTATTTATACAAAACTAAATACAAAATATCTTATTTAATTAATTAGGATTTATTCCTGGAAATAAAATATATGAATGCTAAAATGTAGTGACACCTTTCAACTGACTGAAAATTGTCCCTGTTTTACTTAATTGTTGTTATCTGTTGGTTTCTCTCATGCTGACATTATCTCTTACGTTGTATTCTTCCTCTATCTTTCATTTGATTTATCTTTTGGTTCTTTTAACTCTGTTTTTGACCTTTATCTGTTACTTTGCCTTTTCACTTTGACTATTCTGTTTACTATTTTACCATATGTAAATCATTGTTGCTGGTGAAAGTGTTTTTTATCTCTGTTTTAACTTTTACTGTGTAAATGGTATCTTTCTCTGTTGTGTTTTTGTATGGGATCTTCTGTTAAGGAAAATCATTTGAATTCATTTCCTTGTGAGTTCTTGGAGTTAACAGGTTTAACTAGTATTAAGATATTTATCCAAGGTTATGTTCTGCTAACAACTTGAAAAAATAAAACAATTATTAATAAAAGACAGGCCACAGGGATGCAATATGGCTTAGAGGAATAGGGGGGGCGGTGGGGGGGTGCTATGGATTGAGTCTGGTCTTGCAGTGGGGTTTTAATTCGGGTTGGAAATAGAGTATTGGTATTTTTTGCAAATCTGCAGGGGTAAACAAGATAACAGTATTGTGGATTTTGTTTTGAAACTTTAGTGGTCTATAGTAATGGCACACCACACAGTGCAAGAACATAATAGGTTTTAACACAACGTAAAGGCAAACCAGATATTTCTCGCATGCGCAAAGGATTTTGGTGGTTTTCGCAGAGAAGATAGGCGGTGTGGTGGTTTTGTATGAGGGGATGCGATAAGATGAGTGAACGCCGCATGGCAAAGAGAAGAGGTTTCGAAACAACATATTTCACACCCTCCATCAACGTTAATCATAGATCATCGGGGCAGTGCAAAACAAGTTGTAGGCCGTTGGATCTGATAGGATACGATCAGATGGTTGGATGAGTTTATGCAGGGTTCAAGAGGTGGGACCGAGATTTAATAGGCAAAGGGTAGAATGTGAGAAGAGGTTTTATTAATATAATGGTGGTTGTGGGGGTTAATATATGCCATGGAATTAATATGATATGAATTGGGGATATTTAATATAGAGTGGTAGGGATATATAATTGAGAAGCAGAAGTGTCCTTAGACACACAACTTTATTGATCAAGAAAAAAGATTACATAGCAAATTACAGGAGTTTACACACGTAAACTCACACTCTCACATTCTCTCATTACACACTACAATGAAAATAGGAAACTAACCTATTTATAAGCTCTATGTTCAGAAAACTTAATCTTAATTTATGGATCTTGGAAAATAAACAAGTTGTTGAGAATGCAACAAGATGATGGAGCTTAGTGAAAAGAAGTCGCCTTCACTAAGTAGCCATGAGCTATTTTTGGCGCAAAGTCTATTTTTAGACTATGTCTATTTTTAGACATATATGGATCATGGTCACATGAGTTGCGCGGGATGCTATTTATGGATGGTTGGTCAAGTTGGTAAAAATAGATGGACCTCTATTTTTAGACATATTGGGCAGAGTCTATTTTTAGACTGCCAGTCTAAAAATAGATCAGTCGAATATTATTAGCTCTTAATAATATTTGGACTATAAACATTATCTTATCCTCTTGGAGCACTTCAGTTCGAGCTACGGATGTGGCACATGCAGCTGACAGAAGGAATTACGCTATTCCTAGGGGTTATTTGAGCTATTGCATGGTTGACTTCAGTTAGAACTCATGTGGCAGAGTTTGGTGGAGTTGATGAGACAGTTGATGGAGTTGTGTTCGGTTTAACTTAGTTGAAATAGTTGTATTTAGTCTAACTGATAAATACACTAGTGATGAGTGGTGTGAATTAATTATTAATTAATTCACTAATTATTAACTCATAAATCAACTAAAGAATACATCAGTTAACTGCAATGCATGGACAGTTCAGTGGAGACCAGTGTTAGAGGTGGGTGAAAGGGTGAGTGTGGCTATCAGTTGTGACTATACTTGTGCATGAGATTTGCACACACATTGATTGAGATTTCCAATGAGGATTGCGCAGTTAAAGCCAAGAGGATTCGAACTTGGATCTCATTCATTCTCATCTTGGATTGCGCAGTAGAGGCAGGCAAACAGTGGAGGAGATTTGAACCTGTGACTTGTTCAAATCTGAGCTAGTTTGTGTGTAACTTTTGGAGATAGTACTAAGTACTTGTGAGGAGTATTGTACTATGATTGTTACATGTTCTCTAATAAGTATAATATCTGAGATAGTTTAGGGGGCTTTTCAGGTTGTCGCTTTCCCAGTCGTTTGGACTGGAGTATGTGTGCTTGATTATGTTTTTAATGTGCGCATCAAGCTAATTCCACAAATTGATGATCAATGGTAGAAGATGTTATGTATTATGCATGAAGCTCAAATAGTATTGTAATCGGGATAATCTCGGTGAATAATTCATCTATTATTAAAATTTCTACACAACTGTCCATTTACAATAAATGAGCTTCTAACCACTCTACTAACTTCACTCCTAACTTAGAGCCTAGGAAACGACTATTTTCTAGAGTCCTAATTTTTAATAACAAATTTCTATTTCTAAATATCTCAAAGATTTATTAAATATTCTAGAATAATTATTAATTTAATATCTTAAATTAATAATTATTTTATTCAAACTTTATATCCTATGATAATATTTATTTTTGGATCATCTAACATTCCCCCCTATGATCCAAAGATACATTACAACAGATACCAAGTTCATCCCTGAACTTAGTAAACTTTATTCTACCAAGAGGTTTTGTGAAAATGTTGGAGGTCTGATCTTCTGAAGGGCAAAACACTGGCTTGATGACATCCTTTGCAATGAGAGATCTGATATGATGATACTTGGTGTCCACATGCTTTGTCTTTGAATGGAAAAATGGATTCTTGGCAAGATTTATTGTTGATTTATTGTCGATGAATAATGAAGTAGCTTCTGCTGGAGGAATCCCCAAGTCCTGTAAAACTCGACATAACCAAACAATCTCACATGCTGGTTCCCATGCTGAAATGTACTCTGCTTCTGCTGAAGAAGTGGCCACTGTAGTTTGCTTCTTGCAATTCCAGGAAACTGTAGCTGACCCCATGTTCATTAAGTAACCTGAGGTTGATGCTCTGTAATCAATACTACCAGCAAAGTCGGCATCTGAAAATCCACCAAGTACAAAATTTTTAGTCTTTTTGTAAAGAAGACCAAAATCTTTTGTTCCTTGGATATATCGAAGAACTCTTTTGGATGCATTCCAGTGACTGTCTAGTGATTCCTGCATAAAACATGAAATAATATTGACTGCATAAGATAGATCAGGATGAGTGGTTGTCAAATAAATCAAGCTGCCAATCAACTGTCTGTAAGTCGTGCTGTCCACTTTTTCCCCCCCTTCAAATTTTGAAAGTTTTAAGTTTTGTTCCATAGGGGTAAGGACAGGCTTACAATCCTGCATTCCAAATCGCTGAAGAATTTCTGCTACATATTTACTCTGGGAAATGAAGATCTGATGTGGACGTTGGAATACTTCAACTCCAAGATAGTAGTGAAGTAGTCCCAAATCTGTCATCTTAAAACCTGCATGCAACTCCTTTTTCACCTGTTCAATGTGATCATCATTGTTTCCTGTAATGATCAAATCATCAACATACATAATGAGAATGACCAGATATTTTCCCTGTTGGCGCACATACAAAGTATCATCAGATTCACTGCGATGAAAACCAACTTTGCGAAGGTATTCATCCATTTTGGCATACCAAGCATGGGGAGCTTGTTTTAATCCATATAAAGCCTTGATTAATTTGCAGACTTTATGTTCTTGCCCTTTAACTTCAAACCCTGGTGGTTGTGTCATGTATACATCTTCCTGTAAGTCCCCGTTGAGAAAAGCACTTTTGACATCCATTTGATGAACTTTCCACCCTTTCTGAGCTGCTAAGGCAAGTGTGAGGTGGATGGTGTTCCATTTGGCTGTGGGAGCAAAGGTCTCCTCATAATCGATCCCTTCCTGCTGCGCAAATCCTTTAGCAACAAGGCGTGCTTTATACTTGTCAATATCACCATTTTGCTTATACTTAATTCGATAAACCCATTTGCATCCAATAGGTTTAACATGCTGAGGACAATCAACAAGTTGCCAAGTGTTGTTGTCTTGAACTGCCTGATATTCATCAACCATTGCTTGTTTCCATGCTTTATGTTTTACTACCTCTTGAAAAGAAGAAGGTTCAATAAAATCATTTGCTATCAAAGCAAAATTGCCTTCATTTCATTTTGATCCCCTTGTTCCTGTTTTGTTTTGTTCATTATGTCTTACATCTTTCAAAATTTGAACTGCCCATTTTGGAAGTTGTTGCTCACTTGTTTGCGATTATGAGAAGTCCCCATAATTATGAGGGGTTAAATGGCTGATGTTAAGTCGTTGGGTGGTAGATCCCCCGGAGAATCAACGTCGGAAAAGCTGTCTTGTAGGCCGGTAGGCGCTAGAAGATCCGGATAAGGCAATACATGCAATCATGTCCTTTGGTCAGTTACGTATTGCTAAATTTACCGGCCA
>JAXQQM020062522.1:0-50385 GCA_034641835.2 Pinus albicaulis
TAGCCTCCTACGTCTCCATTCATGAATGTGATCGGAGATGTGGGTGGTGGTGTCTTGGCGCGGCGGATTGTGATTCTGTTCAGTTTCCGTCTGATTGTGTCGAGGCATAAAAGGTATCTTTTTAACACCTATTTATCTCACATTAATTATCAATCCGGGAGTGACTTTTTATTTCAAGAGTGTACTCGGTCTGAGGCAGCAATTTATCCAAGAGTAATGCTGTGAAGATGTAGTACAGAATAACAAATACAAAGGTAAGAAATGCTTGCAAAGAAACCTACTTACAGTGACATGAATGGAAAGATTAAACTACATCAATCTTGCAAAACATCGATCAGGGATGCAGTAGCAGTAACTCTTTCCCTTAGAAATCGATGCAAGATAACCAATCTGGGGACTTAGGAGAAATAACCTCTATCCTCTACAGTTGGAGATCTTAAAGCAGTCGAAACAAAAGCAAATGCAATAAAAGCAATTTAAAGGAAACGAAAGCTGGAAAGGAACAATAATATGTAACTATAACTCATCTGTTTGCTAATCAAAGACTATGAATAAGAAATAAACAATAAACAGAAATGGAACAGCAATATGAATAACAATCAAATAACTATGTAATCGTAATAAATCTAAATGCAATTATCACACAACAGAAATAAAATAATAGAAATACAAACGGTCGCTCCACAGTGGGCCCTCAGCACTTCGATAGAGAAATCTTTGGGCTGAGCCTCTTGTAGGGAAAGCAGAAAGCGGAATGAAAACGCCTCTTTGTATTAATCAAACATGAATTTCTTTTACATCAGTTGCTCTTTGATCACAAGAGTCAAGGAATTACAATGATACAAAATGAATACAATAATCATCCATTCTCCTCCATCCTCCCCCAATACACAATACATGTTCTCCTTTTATAATCAAAAGGAGAAGAAATTAAATAGCAAATATAATCTTCCATAACAATATGATCAACCAGAAAATACATTTCCAACAACCTTTTAACAAGAGAAAGGCGAATTTGGGTTTGCAGCTGAGATTTGGAGGACGACCGCAACAACATAACTAAGAAAATCATGCTTAAAGAACCCTGCGTATCTCTCAATACAGGCTGAATTTGGGCAAACCATTCATTGATAAAGTTAATTGGGTCCGTTTTGGACAAAACCCATGTTCCGGATTTTCCAGATTCTTCTTCATTTGTCCAGAAGCTTAACCGCAAAACTGTCACTTCTTATTCCAGCGGATTTCTGAGTCGAGTTGGGAATATCTCATAAATGGTTAAATCAATACGTAATTTAGGAAAATATCTTGGAAGTAAAATGGTGAATTATATTAAAAAATACATTAATAAACCATCATTGATAAAATTATGCATAATAATAATCAATTTATTAAAAATAAAGGAGAAGAAATATTATTCATCCATAAGATCATAAATCATTATAAGATGGATTTATATGATAAATTATAATAAATCATATGATAAACAAGAGTAAAAGTGGATGAAGTAAGTGATAAAAAGTGGTTGTATTCAAGGCCCAACACACCCCCAAATTGAATATATTGCATGTCCTCATGCAATCCAAAACTGAATATATTGCATGTTCTCATGCAATCCAAAGACAAAACTCATGTGTTAACCAAGCAAAGAAAATTGTTCATCCCAACCCATGAAATAGATGGAACAAATGCATGTTTCCTCAAATAATGAATATTCAATTTTAGCAATATTGATAAAGGAATAAAAAATTTTACAATCGACATTCAACTATATGTATATGAAGTTGCAGAAAAATGTATCATAAGTAATAGCAAACTTCATTAACCATTTTCTCAAAAATCAGATCATTTAGATACATAGATCATGAGATATAAAAAAATGGTTGTAGGTGATAGTGCATAATTTTCGAAATTTTATGAACTAATTTAGCGTGAAATTATCTGGGTTTGTGTATTTTAATGATACTTTTTTGTTATCCAGAAATCACAAGAATTCAGTTCATAGTTTTAAAAATATTTGCAAATCAATTTCTGCACTGTATAAAAATGAAATTGTATGCCTTAAACGAGAAAGAGAGTAAAAAACATCCATCATGTGTAGCCCCCCTCCCCCAGCCACCCCCGAACTGAAGAATTAGTATGTCCTCATGCGATGCTAGAAAACAAAGAGAGGTGGTTGCTACGATCTGTTGAAATCTATGTTTGATGTAAAACATGGAATAAGGGAGGTGTTGAGAATGAATAAGAATATTCATGGATGATAAAGAATATTACAGACATGGTCACAAGAAAGAAATGAAATAAATCAACACTCCCTCAAACTGAAAGATAAGACGTGTCTAAAAAATGGGAAGTGGTAAAGATATGGAATGAATGATGATAAACAATGCTCAATGGATTTTCCTGAAATTCTTCTAAATTCATAATAAATCAGAAAATTATGCTTTTTTTTTACCTCAAGTGTTACCTCCAAAAAAAATGTGGAAGGACATGTAGGGACTGGCCTTTGTTGAAGTTGATGTAGGCTGAGCGGTTACTGAAAGTGATACAAAAGATGGAAGCCATGTGCACGTTCACGAGCCTTTGCTGTTTAGTTGTAATAGTGATCATGCTGTGGATAGAATTTTCCCATACTTGTTGT
Organism: Pinus albicaulis; assembly: GCA_034641835.2. NCBI lineage: Eukaryota > Viridiplantae > Streptophyta > Pinopsida > Pinales > Pinaceae > Pinus > Pinus albicaulis. The sequence goes on from JAXQQM020062522.1 coordinate 2,639, forward strand.
TCTCCTGTAAACAAATCACAATTATGTATGCAATTTTCTTGAATCCACAATTTTAGTTTGGAATGGAAACAGATAAGATGCATGCAAAAAAAAGTTCAAGCATAACAAAAATTCTGTAGAAATGCAGTATGAATATTGTGGCAAACCATCAAAATAAAAGAGCAGCATACCGTACAACAATTGCACAGCATGGACATGCATACATACTTATGATACAATCAATGAAATTATATCATTTACTGAAATTCATGCATGTGATAAATCGTAAACAGATATAGAAGCGTTTTGTAATGATTCAAGGATAAGGAGAAGGGACAGCTTAAGATAAACATAAGTACAAATGCATTATTACCCACTTAAACTAATGTGATTGATTTATGATGATTTTCATGTATAATAGGTTCGAAATCAAAGGTTAAGGATTCATACTTTCATCTGATATTTAAATAGAGATATAGGAAAAAAGGTTTAATATTACTATTGATGTGTATAAATGTGACTTAAATGATAAGCCACCATCACTTGAGCTATGTTGCTTACGGTGTCCTGTATGTGATTTCTCTCACCCTTAGAACCATTGTCCTTCTGTTGATGTCAAAAGTGCTTTAATTTTCATAACGGAGGCCATTGTGCGCTTGGTGACCGGATCATCAAATGCAGTTTTACTCGAAGAAGTGAAAAATTGGGCTTGGTAAATGTAAATGATGAGACCTCATGTTCCAAGGACTTCTTAATTTTTTCAATTGTCCATTGGACCATATCCCTAGTTTGGTGGCCATGATGGGAATGCCACTTCACTTGCTTCCTTATGAACATGGTAGGCTGGCTCTTGATGAGACCCCTTATCCTCCATCTGTCAAATTATAAAATTATTAATGAAATATGTAAATATTTTTATTTTCATATAGCACTTTCCTATTTATTCATAAAGAATGGCTCAACACTCCTTAAGAGTAGGGATGGTGGAAGAAGTCTGAACAGCTCAATAGAAAAGAATATGTCCTTGTTCCTACTCCATAAGTAAAAATCAAATAAAGTTATAAAATATGGGAAAAAACCAACATGATAAATATAATCGATCATATGAATTTAGTGATAATAAGACAACAAAATCATGTTATTGATTATGTCTCTTTTTCATTTTTCTTATCATTACTAAACAACTTTCTTAAAAATGACGATTTCTTTTGATTTGCTGATTACAGTAAGCTTTAATTTGTATGATTGTGTATCTTTTCATAAATTGTATGTTTTCATTTCAAAAAGTCATAGAAAATTCAAAAAAAAATTCTAAAAATGTTGTTTTTAAAAAACAAGAAAAATGCACTCAAAAAGTGTTGTTCCTTTGGAAAGGAACAACAAAAACAATATGCGAAAATGTTGTTCCTTTGAAAAGGAATAGCAAGAATAATCTGCGAAAATGTTGTTCCTTTGGAAAGGAACAACAAGAACAGTTAGCGAAAATGTTGTTCTCTTCGAAAGGAACAGCAAGAACAGTGGGTGTTGTTCATTTTGAAAGGTACAGCAAAAACGAGCGGTGCTGTTCCTTTTGAAAGGAACAACAAAAACATGCAAAAATGTTGTTATTTTTAAAAAAAACACTAATTAGCGAAAATGTTGCTCCTTTTGGAAGGAAAAACAAAAATAAACACATAAATGCACTAATTCTTAAGAGGAATGACTGTTGTTCCTTAAGAGGAACAATCACTGTCCCTTAAGAGGAATAAAAAACAAATATAAATACGTAAAAAGGAAAAAAGAGAAAAAAAGAAACAAAGCTAACATGCAATCCATTGCCAAGAAAATCCAATCAAATAGAAAGGAAATTTTATGTACAGGTTTTAAGAAAAAGTAATTTTTTTACGGAATTGGTGGTACTGAAGAATTGCATTCTGCCATTGAAACTTGCATGGTGGGGTCCTTATTGTTCAGTTGCAAATGGAGCAGAAACTATAATTTGGAGGGATCAACACCTGAAACACAAAAACATAAAAGAAATCGGAAAAGAAACAACCCTTTATTAAGTTACAACAACTATGATGTTATTTCTAAGAGAATATCAATCTATTAATGGAAAAAAAAAATGATTTTTTTGAAAAAATATTTTGGCAGTAGTGGCATGAATCTTAAAATGAAGACCAATTCTTCATGAATCCGTTAGGTAATGAACTAGATGAAATGCCATTGTTTCACTAAAATTTCTCTCAAGAATCGCTCATCCATAAATTGACCTTCTTTGTTCTGCTAAGACCTGCAAAAAACAAGTGTCTACCTGCAATAAAACATTAAATCATAGAGAAAAAGAGGTGATCGGGCTCCCATAATCCAAGAATTATGCAAAAAAAATAACAAGTAGTTACTCTGTAGAACAAATCTATGGACAAAGTAAAATTAATTTATTACCTGCGGGAGAGCAGTGGCTAATCATGCTAACCTGCAGTGTTTCAATCACAACTTCTTTGTTTTTCGTCTGATTCGAGGTATTCCAAAGCCAAATGAGAGCTAATTCAAAGGTTTATCTTCAATAGAAACAAGTTTTAAAAATTCCATGTAATGGTATGTTAAAGTTGCTTAAACAACCTGCACAATAAAGTCATTTTCGATTTTTCAGCTCAGACCAACAGTTGGTATTTCAAGCATAAATTATTCGTTTGATGGCGGATTGAAGTGATTAAAATTGGAGATTAAAATAGATTCATTTATTGATCTCTAATAGAAACAGGTTTTGAAGACAAGAAGAATTGATGGGTCAAATACGTTAAAGAACAACCGAGAAAACAAAGTTTCAAGAGTGCTGATTTATGATAGGCAGTCAGTATTTTGGTTATAAATTCCTCATACGATATCGAAATTGAGTGATTAAAATTGTGTTGTAAACTATATTCATAGATGAATCTACCATAGAAACAGGTTTTAAAAATATGGCCATTTAGGCCTCCAAAAATCGAATGTCCCAACTCTGTTTCTGAGTTGCCTACTAGACACCCTATCAATGTTTTGGTTCTAACTTTTTCGTTTCAAATCCAAATTGAGTGATTCTAATTGGGTTGGAAAGTAGACATTAAGGGCTACTTAGGATAGAAACATGTTTTAAAAATATTCAATTTTGGTCCCTCAAAACATCACTGTCCCAACTGTGTTTTCAGAAATTTCATCAAGCTCGCAAACCAAAAAAAATGATATTCAGGCAATTTTTTCATATTAATGATAAAAATGAATATAGGTGTTTGTAGAATTTTTATTTGCAATATAATATATCTACATACACAAATAAATTAAAATATTTATCATCAATGTTGATTTCACAGCGTGTTGCAACAAATAAACAACTATTTTTACAAAAAAAAATGTGTTTGTTTTATTTCCTTATTTATTTATTTCTCCATTATCCTACTCTAAATTGGAAAATGAATATGATTACGTATAAGAGTATTTCCAGTGGAGCCATTTCCGAAATAATGCTTCAATTATGTACATACCCAAATTTGAAAAATATATGTTAATAAAAATTAGGGTATGAGAAGCCAACTTCCCTTGAAAAGATGGTGCCAAAAATTGTTGAAGTATGGAGTGATGTTGCAAACAAATGATGGAGTGAAACCAATCTTCAATATATTCTTTATTTCCTTGATTTCCCATAGCCATCATATCATGAAGTTCTTGAGATTTTAAAATGGTTTGTTGGTGCAAACTAAAAGAAACCTCATTTTCTTTCGTAACTTCTACAATTTTTGGATTTGATACATTCTGGATCTCAGTATAAGTTTTATCCAATAGTGCATGTGAGATAGAATGGGTGGGAAGGGTGTGTGAATTTTGCAGTTCAACATTGTAAGCATGTTGTACTCGTTTATTATCGTGTGGGTGTGGAATGAGTTGAGCAGGAGATTGTGTAGGGAATGGAGCCTCTTGATGATGTAGTTGATTGTGTTGAGTAAATGATTTTGATTGGCAAACAAGGTGTTGTGGAAGATCTGGAAGATGTGTTTGTGCTACAAGATGAGGGTGAGTAGTCATGCAATCATAAGGTAAACCATGCCAATCTTGTAGACAAGATTGGTAGTGGTTATATTGAGATTGGCATGGCTGCCCTAACATATGAGTATTCCATAACGAATTATGCAAGTAAGAGAATGGAGAGGAAGTGTTTTGAACCATACCTGTAGGCCATGATTTTCATGGTTTTGACCTTCTTGCAGCTTCCCCATCTCTTTGATATGTCACTTCCAAATTAGATAAGGAAGAGTGATTATCTATGGGATGCTCCTTTTGGTAATGAGGGAAAAACACTTCATCAAATTCTTGATTTCTCTGAACCTACAAAACATTCAATTGTGACTTTAGAGAGCTAATAAAATCATATTTAAAATTTTCAAATAAAACCTTGATTTCAGCTTTTATGTCTTTTGTTCTTGTAGTAAATTTGGAAGAGAAAGAAGAAACTTCTCTAGAATTCTTACCAACCTTGAAAATTCCTCTTGAATACCTTATGCACAATTCACAAACATCATCATATGATAACTGAAAAACATCACCTTTTCCTATCAGATTTAAGAGTTCTAAAAATTCATCTTTGATTCCTTTAAGAAGGAGTGTTTTCAAGATCTCTTTTTCCAAATGCTTATGCCTTGATTTTTGAAGGTTGTATCGAAATCGCTCTACATAGTCGTCCAAGCTTTCATCTTCCCTTTGTGTCATACCAAAAATATCTTCATTAGATTTGCAATAGTCTTTATACTTCTTCAAGAATATGTTCTTCATGTCCTCCCATGTTTTGATGCAATTTCCACCTAGGCTCATGAACCATCGGAGAGCTGCTACTTTTAAAGTAAGAGGAAACACTTTCAACCTTTGATCGTTAATACAGTAATTATATCCTCTACAAATTATTTCAAACTCAAACAAGAATGTATCTGGATCTTCATTTGTCAAACCATGAAAATTTGGTAGAAACAATGGGGGAATTATGTGCATTTGTGTCACTCCTCCTAGATCTTTAATAGAGAATTCGAAAGTTGTAATGTGAGCCATTTCTTACAATAATAAAAGATGTTCTTCAGGTGTTTCTTTAAGGATCCTCCTTAAAATGTTCCTGTCAATTGGTTAGTGAAATGGGTGGTGCTTACATCACCACTCGAGAGGAATTACAAGATCTTTTCAAAAAAAAGACTACCTAAAAAAAAGAAAAAAAGAACAACACAAGCATTCATTCCTACCTTAATCTTTCACTCAATTCTGCTGTGAAGCGGGCCAGTGAACAAGTGTGTTTCTTGCTCGGTGCACAGGTTCTTACCTTCCGTCTTTAATACCCAATTATTCCCAAGTAGAAAAAAATTAAATATGCATCACTCTTTCTAAATGGCATACACTCTCCCCAGCAACGACGCCAAAATGTCGAGGCATAAAAGGTATATTTTTAACACCTATTTATCTCACATTAATTATCAATTCGGGAGCGACTTTTTATTTCAAGAGTGTACTCAGTCTGAGGCAGCAATTTATCCAAGAGTAATGCTGTGAAGATGTAATATAGAATAACAAATACAAAGGTAACAAATGCTTGTAAAGAAACCTACTTACAGTGACATGAATGGAAAGATTAAACTACATCAATCTTGCAAAACATCGATCAGGGATGTAGTAGCAGTAATTCTTTCCCTTAGAAATCGATGCAAGATAACCAATCTGGGGACTTAGGAGAAATAACCTCTATCCTATACAGTTGGAGATCTTAAAGCAGTCGAAACAAAAGCAAATGCAATAAAAGCAATTTAAAGGAAACGAAAGCTGGAAAGGAACAACAACATGTAACTATAACTCATCTGTTTGCTAATCAAAGACTATGAATAAGAAATAAACAATAAACAGAAATGGAACAACAATATGAACAACAATCAAATAACTATGTAATCGTAATAAATCTAAATGCAATTATCACACAACAAAAATAAAAGAATAGAAATACAAACAGCAGATCGCTCCACCAGGGTCGGGCCCTCAACCGCCGGTGAAAACGTCATTGGACTACTGCAGAGCTTGAGAAATGGAATGAAAACGCCTCTTTGTATTAATCAAACATGAAATAGCTTTTACATCAGTTGCTCTTTGATCCAAAGTCAAGGAATTACAATGTTACAAGATGAATACAATAATCATCCATTGTTCTCCATCCTCCCTCAATACACAATACATGTTCTCCTTTTATAATCAGAAGGATGAGAAATTAAATAGCAAATATAATCTTCCATAACAATATGATCAGCCAGAAAATATATTTCCAACAATCTTTGAACAAGAGTAAGGCGAATTGGCTTTGCAGCTGAGATTTGGAGGATGGCCGCAACAACAGAACTGAGAAAATCGTGTTCAAAGAACCCTGCATATCTCTCAATACAAGCCGAATTTGGGCAAACTGTTCAATATGAAGGTTAATTGGGTCCATTCTGAACAAAACCCATGTTCTGGATTTTCCAGATTCTTCTTCATTTGCTCAGAATCTTAACTGCAAAACTGTCACTTCTTATTCCAGCGGATTTCTGAGTTGGAATATCTCATGATGATTTGGAAATCAAATCTGTAATTTAGGAAATATCTTAGAGGCTAAAATGGTGAATGATATTAAAAAATATATTAATAAACCATCATTGATAAAATTATGCATATTAATCATCAATTTATTAAAAATAAAGGAGAATAAATAATATTCATCCATAAAAGCATAAATCATTATAAAATGGATTTATATTATAAATTATAATAAATGACATGATAAAGAAGAGTAAAAGTGGATGAAGTAAGTGATAAAAAGTGGTCGTATTCACGACCCAACACACCCCCAAACTGAATATATTGCATGTCCTCATGCAATCCAAAACTGAATATATTGCATGTTCTTATGTAATCCAAAGACAAAACTCATGTCTTAACCAAGCAAAGAAAATTGTTCATCCCAACCCATGAAATGGATGAAACAAATGCTTGTTTCCTCAAATAATGAATATTCAATTTTAGCAATCTTGATAAAGGCATAACAATTTTTATAGTTGACATTCAACTATATGTATATGAAGTTGCAGAAAAATGTGACATAAGTAACAACAAACTTCATTAACCATTTTCTCGAAAATCAGATCATTTTGATGCATGGATCATGAGATATAAACAAAATGGTTGTAGGTGATAGTGCATAATTTTCAAAATTTTATGAACTAATTTAGCGTGAAATTATCTTGGTTTGTGTATTTTAATGATACCTCTCTGTTATCCAGAAATCACAAAATTCAGTTCATAGTTTTAAAGATATATGCGAAACAATTTCTGCACTATATACAAATGAAATTGTATGCTTTAAATGAGAAAGAGAGTAGAAAACATCCATCATGTATAGCAATTCCCTCCCCCCAAACTGAAGAATTAGCATGTCCTCATGCAATGCTAGAAACAAAGAGAGGTGGTTGCTATAATCTGTTGAAATCGATACTTGGTGTAAAACAACATGGAATAAGAGAGGTGTTGAGAATGAATAAGAATATCAATGGACGATAAAGAAGAGTACTGACATGGTCACAAGAAAGAAATGAAATAAATCAACACTCCCCCAAACTGAAAGATGAAACGTGTCTAAAAAATGGGAAGTGGTAAAGATGTAGAATAAATAATGCTCAATGGATGTTTATGAAATTCTCGTAAATTCATAATAAATTAGAAAATTATGCTATTTTACCTCAAGTGTTACCTCCGAAAAAAAATGTGGAATGACATGTAGTGACTGGCCTTTGTTGAAGCTGATGTAGGCTGAGCAGTTCCTGAAAGTAATGCAAAACGTAGAAGCCATGCAAGCACATCATGTCTGAAGAATTGTGTGCATTTGCGAGCCTTTGCTGTTTAGTTGCAATAGTGATCATGCTGCGAATAGAATTTCCCCCCATGCGTGTTGTTCTCTTGTAAACAAATCACAATTCTGTATGCAATTTTCTTGAATCCACAATTTCAGTTTGAAATGGCAATAGATAAGATGCATGCAAAAAAGTTCAAGCAAAACAAAAATTCTGTAAAAATGCAGACAAATCAGCAAAATAAAATAGCAGCGAACTGCACGAGAATTGTACAGCATAGAAAAGCATACATACTTATGATACAATCAATGAAATTATAGCATTTACTGAAATCCATGCATGTGATAAATCGTAAACAGATATAGAAGAGTTTTGTAATGATTCAAGGATAAGGAGAAGGGATAGCTTAAGATAAACATAAATACAAATGCGTTTATTACCCACTTAAACTAATGTGATCGATTGATGATGATTTTCATATATAATAGGTTCGAAATCACAAGTTAAGGATTCATACTTTCATCTGATATTTAAATAGAGATATAGGAAAAAGGGTTTAATATCACTATTGATGTGTATAAATGTGACTCCAATACCATCAGCAGAGCTCTGTTGCCCACATGTGTCCATAACCTTGACAGAGTTGCTCTCTCACCCTTGTAACCATTGTCCTTTATTTATGCTAAGGAAGTGCTTGCTAATTGTCATAACGGAGGCCATTGGGATGGCTTGATGACCAGATAAATGACAATGCCATTCACTCGGAAGAAGTGAAAAGTGGGCAGGTCGGCTCGTGATGAGACCTCCTGTTCCAAGGACTTCTTAATTTTTTCAATTGTCCATTGGACCATATCCCTGGTTTGGTGGCCATGATGGGAATGCCACTTCACTTGCTTCCTTATGAACATGGTAGGCTGGCTCTTGATGAGACCCCCTATCCTCCATCTGTCAAATTATAAAATTATTAATGAAATATGTAAATATTTTTCTTTTCATATAGCACTTTCCTATTTATTCATAAAGGACGACTCAGCACTACTTAAGAGTAGGGATGGTGGAAGAAGTCTGAATAGCTCAATAGAAAAGAATATGCCCTTGTTCCTACTCCATAAGTAAAAATCAAAGAAAGTTATAAAATATGGGAAATAACCAACATGATAAATATAATCGATCATATGAATTTAGTGGTAATAAGACAACAAAATCATGTTATTGATTATGTCTCTTTTTCTTTTTTCTTATCATTACTAAACAACTTTCTTAAAAATGACGAGCTCTTTTGATTTGCTGATTACAGTAAGCTTTAATTTGTATGATTGTGTATCTTTTCATAAATTGTATATTTGCCTTTCAAAAAGTTATAAAAAATTCAAAAAAAAGTTCTAAAAATGTTATTTTTAAAAAACAAGAAAAATGCACTCAAAAAGTGTTGTTCCTTTGGAAAGGAATAGCAAAAACAATATCCGAAAATGTTGTTCCTTTCATTTTCAAAGGAACAGCAATAATAATCTGTGAAAATGTTGTTCCTTTGGAAAGGAACAACAAGAATAGTTGGCGAAAATGCTGTTCCTTTCGAAAGGAACAGCAAGAACAGTCGGCGCTGTTCCTTTTGAAAGGTACAACAAAAACGAGCGGTGCTGTTCCTTTTGAAAGGAAAAGGAAAAACATGCAAAAAATGTTGTTATTTTAAAAAAAAACACTAATTAGCGAAAATGTTGTTCCTTTTGGAAGGAAAAACAAAAATAAACACATAAATGCACTACTTCTTAAGAGGAACGGCTGATGTTCCTTAAGAGGAACAATAACTGTCCCTTAAGAAGAATAAAAAACAAATATAAATATGTAAAAAGGAAAAAAAAGAAAAAAAGAAACAAAGCTAATATGCAATCCATTGCCAAGCAAATCCAATCAAATAGAAAGGAAAGTTTATGTACAGGTTTCAAGAAAAAGTAATTTTTTTACGGAATTGGTGGTACTAAAGAATTGCATTCTGCCATTGAAACTTGCATGGTGGGGTCCTTATTGTTCAGTTGCAAATAGAGCAGAAACTATAATTTGGAGGGATCAACACCTGAAACACAAAAACATAAAAGAAATCAGAAAAGAAACAACACTTTATTAAGTTACAACAGCTATGATGTTATTATCAATCTGTTAATGGAAAAAAATGATTTTTTTGAAAAAATGTTTTGGCAGTAGTGGCATGAATCTTTAAATGAAGACCAATTATTCATGAATCCGTTAGGTAATGTACTAGATGAAATGCCCTTGTTTCACTAAAATTTTTCTCAAGAATCGCTCATCTATAAATTGATCTTTTTTGTTCTGTTAAGACCTGTAAAAAACGAGTGTGTACCTGCAATAAAACATTAAATCATGGAGAAAGAGAAGTGATCGGTCTCCCCTAATCCAAGAATTATGCAAAAAAATAACAAGTAGTTACTCTGTAGAACAAATCCATGGACAAAGTAAAATTAATTTATTACCTGCGGGAGAGCAGTGGCCAATCATGCTAACCTGCAGTGTTTCAATCACAACTTCTTTGTTTTTCGTCTGATTTGAGGTATTCCAAAGCCAAATAAGAGCTAATTCAAAGGTTTATCTCCAATAGAAACAAGTTTTAAAAATTCCATGTAATGGTATGTTAAAATTGCTTAAAACAACATGCACAATAGAGTCATTTTCGATTTTCCAGCTCAGACCAACAGTTGGTATTTCAAGCATAAATTATTCGTTTGATGGCAGATTGAAGTGATTAAAATTGGAGATTAAAATAGATTCATTTATTGATCTCCAATAGAAACAGGTTTTGAAGACAAGAAGAATCGATGGATCAAATACGTTAAGGAACAGTCGAGAAAACAAATTTTCAAGAGTGCTGATTTATGATAGACAGTCAGTATTTTGGTCATAAATTCCTCATACGATATCAAAATTGAGTGATTCAAATAGTGTTGTAAACTATATTCATATAGAAATCTACCATATAAAAGAGTTTTAAAAATATGGTCATTTAGGCCTCCAAAAACTGACTGTCCCAACTCTGTTCCTGAGCTGCCTACTAGACACCCTTTCAATGTTTTGGTTCTAACTTTTTCGTTTCAAATCCAAATTGAGTGATTCCAATTGGGTTGGAAAGTAGACATTAAGGGCTACTTAGGATAGAAACAGGTTTTTAAAATATTCAATTTTGGTCCCCCAAAACATGACTATCCCAACTGTGTTTTCAGAAATTTCATTAAACCCGCGAACCCAAAAAAATGATATTCAAGCAATTTTTTCATATTGATGATAAAAATGAATATAGGTGTTTGTAGAATTGTTATTTGCAATATAATGTATCTACATACACAAATAAATTAAAATATTTATCATCAATGTTGATTTTACAACGTGTTGCAACAAATAAACAACTATTTTTACCAAAAAAAAAAAAAATGTTTGTTTTATTTTCTTATTTATTTATTTCTCCATTATCCTACTCTAAATTGGAAAATGAATATGATTACGTATAAGAGTATTTCCAGTAGAGCCATTTCCGAAATAATGCTTCAATTATGTACATACCCAAATTTGAAAAATGTATGTTAATAAAAATTAGGGTATGAGAAGTCAACTTCCCTTGAAAAGATGGTGCCAAAAATTGTTGAAGTATGGAGTGATGTTGCAAAAAAATGATGGAGTGGAACCAATATTCAATATATTTTTTAGTTCCTTGATTTCCCATAGCCATCATATCATGAGGTTCTTGAGCTTTTAAAATGGTTTGTTGATGCAAACTAGAAGAAACCTCATTTTCATTCGTAACTTCTACAATTTTTGGATTTGATACATTCTGGATCTCAGTGTAAGTTTTCTCCAATAGTGCATGTGAGATAGAATGGGTGGGAAGGGTGTGTGAATTTTGCAGTTCAACATTGTAAGCATGTTGTACTGGTTTATTATCATGTGGGTGTGGAATGAGTTGAGCAGGAGATTGTGTAGGGAATGGAGCTTCTTGATGATGTAGTTGATTGTGTTGAGTAAATGATTTTGATTGACAAACAAGGTGTTGTGGAAGAGCTGGAAGATGTGTTTGTGCTACAAGATGAGGGAGAGTAGTCATGCAATCATAAGGTAAACCATGCCAATCCTGTAGACAAGATTGGTAGTGGTTATATTGAGATTGGCATGGCTGCCCTAACATATGAGTATTCCATAACGAATTATGCAAGTAAGAGAATGGAGAGGAAGTGTTTTGAATCATACCTATAGGCCATGATTTCCATGGTTTTTACCTTGTTGCAGTTTCCGCATCTCTTTGATATGCTACTTCCAAATTAGATAAGGAAGAGTGATTATCTATGGGATGCTCCTTTTGGTAATGAGGGCAAAACACTTCATAAAATTCTTGATTTTTCCGAACCTGCAAAACGTTCAATTGTGACTTTAGAGAGCTAATAAATTCATATTTAAAATTTTCAAATAAAACCTTGATTTCAGCTCTTATGTCTTTTGTTCTTGTAGTAAATTTGGAAGAAAAAGAAGAAACTTCTCTAGAATTCTTACAAGCCTTGGAAATTCCTCTTGAATACCTTATGCACAATTCACAAACATCATCATATGATAACTGAAAAACATCACATTTTCCTATCAGATTTAAGAGTTCTAAAAAATCATCTTTGATTCCTTAAGAAGGAGTGTTTTCAAGATCTCCTTTTCCAAATGCTTATTCCTTGATTTTTGAAGGTTGTATCGAAATCGCTCTACATAGTCGTCCAAGCTTTCATCTTCCCTTTGTGTCATACCAAAAATATCTTCATTAGATTTGCAATAGTCTTGATACTTCTTCAAGAATATGTTCTTCATGTCTTCCCATGTTTTGATGCAGTTTCCACCTAGGCTCATGAACCATCGGAGAGCTGCTCCTTTTAAAGTAAGATAAAAAACTTTCAACCTTTGATCGTTAGTACAATAATGATATCCTCTACAAAGTATTTCAAAATCAAACAAGAATGTATATGGATCTTCATTTGTCAAACCATGAAAATTTGGTAGAAACAATGGGGGAATTATGTGCATTTGTGTCACTCCTCCTAGATCTTTGATAGGGAATTCGAAAGTTGCAATGTGAGCCATTTCTTACCATAATAGAAGATGTTCTTCAGGTGTTTCTTTAAGGATCCTCCTTAAAATTTTCCTGTCAATTGGTTAATGAAATGGGTGGTGCTTACATCACCACTCGAGGGGAATTACAAGATTTTTTCAAAAAAAAACTCTACCTCTAAAATTAAAAAAAAAAAAAACACACAAGCATTCATTCCTACCTTAAGCTTTCACTCAATTCTGCTGTGAAGCGGGCCAGTGAACAAGTGTGTTTCTTGCTCGGTGTGCAGGTTCTTACCTTCCGTCTTTAATACCCAATTCTTCCCAAGCAGAAAAACATTAAATATGCATCACTCTTTCTAAATGGCATACACTCTCCCCGGCAACGGCGCCAAAATGTCAAGATATAAAAGGTATCTTTTTAACACATATTTATCTCACATTAATTATCAATCCGGGAGAAACTTTTTATTTCAAGAGTGTACTCAGTCTGAGGTAGCAATTTATCCAAGAGTAATGCTGTGAAGATGTAGTATAGAATAACAAATACAAAGGTAACAAATGCTTGTAAAGAAACCTACTTACAGTGACATGAATGGAAAGATTAATCTACATCAATCTTGCAAAACATCGATCAGGGATGCAGTAGCAGTAACTCTTTCTCTTAGAAATCGATGCAAGATAACCAATCTGGGGACTTAGGAGAAATAACCTATATCCTATACAGTTGGAGATCTTAAAGCAGTCGAAACAAAAGCAAATGCAATAAAAACAATTTAAAGGAAACGAAAGCTGGAAAGGAACAACAACATGTAACTATAACTCATCTGTTTGCTAATCGAAGACTATGAATCATAAATAAACAATAAACAGAAATGGAACAGCAATATGAAAAAAAATCAAATAACTATGTAATCGTAATAAATCTAAATGCAGTTATCACACAACAGAAATAAAAGAATAGAAATACAAACAGCAGATCGCTCCACCAGGGCCGGGCCTTCAACCGCCGGTGAAAGCGCCGCTGGGCTAATGCAGAGCTTGAGAAATGGAATGAAAACGCCTCTTTGTATTAATCAAACATGAAATAGCTTTTACATCAGTTGCTCTTTGATCACAAGAGTCAAGGAATTACAGTGTTACAAGATGAATACAATAATCATCCATTGTTCTCCATCCTCCCTCAATACACAATACATGTTCTCCTTTTATAATCAGAAGGAGGAGAAATTAAATAGAAAATATAATCTTCCATAACAATATGATCAATCAGAAAATATATTTCCAACAATCTTTGAACCAGAGCAAGGCGAATTTGGCTTTGCAGCTGAGATTTGGAGGATGGCCGCAACAACAGAACTGAGAAAATCGTGTTCAAATAACCCTGTGTATCTCTCAATACAAGCTGAATTTGGGCAAACTGTTCTTCACCAAAGTTAATTGGGTCCATTCTGGACAAAACCCATGTTCCAGATTTTCCAGATTCTTCTTCATTTGCTCAGAATCTTAACCACAAAAATGTCACTTCTTATTCCAGCGGATTTCTGAGTTGGAATATCTCATGATGATTTGAAAATCAAATCTGTAATTTAGGAAATATCTTAGAGGCTAAAATGGTGAATGATATTAAAAAATATATTAACAAACCATCATTGATAAAATTATGCATATTAATCATCAATTTAATAAAAATAAAGGAGAATAAATAATATTCATCCATAAAAGCATAAATCATTATAAAATGGATTTATATTATAAATTATAATAAATGACATGATAAAGAAGAGTAAAAGTGGATGACGTAAGTGATAAAAAGTGGTCGTATTCACGATCCAACACACCTCCAAACTGAATATATTGCATGTCCTCATGCAATCCAAAACTGAATATATTGCATGTTCTCATGCAATTCAAAGACAAAACTCATGTGTTAACCAAGCAAAGAAAATTGTTCATCCCAACCCATGAAATGGATGGAACAAATGCTTGTTTCCTCAAATAACGAATATTCAATTTTAGCAATCTTGATAAAGGCATAACAATTTTTATAGTTGACATTCAACTATATGTATATGAAGTTGCAGAAAAATGTGACATAAGTAACAGCAAACTTCATTAACCATTTTCTCGAAAATCAGATCATTTTGATGCATGGATCATGAGATATAAACAAAATGGTTGTAGGTAATAGTGCATAATTTTCAAAATTTTATGAACTAATTTAGCGTGAAATTATCTGGGTTTTTGTATTTTAATGATACCTCTCTGTTATCCAGAAATCACAAGAATTCAGTTCATAGTTTTAAAGATATATGCGAAACAATTTATGCACTATATACAAATGAAATTGTATGCCTTAAATGAGAAAGAGAGTAGAAAACATCCATCATGTGTAGCAATTCCCTCCCCCCAAACTGAAGAATTAGCATGTCCTCATGCGATGCTAGAAACAAAGAGAGGTGGTTGCTATAATCTGTTAAAATCGATACTTGGTGTAAAATAACATGGAATAAGGGAGGTGTTGAGAATGAATAAGAATATCAATGGACGATAAATAAGAGTATTGACATGGTCACAAGAAAGAAATGAAATAAATCAACACTCCCCCAAACTGAAAGATGAGACGTGTCTAAAAAATGGGAAATGGTAAAGATGTAGAATAAATAATGCTCAATGGATGTTTATGAAATTTTCTTAAATTCATAATAAATTAGAAAATTATGTTATTTTATCTCAAGTGTTACCTCCAAAAAAATTGTGGAATGACATGTAGTGACTGGCCTTTGTTGAAGCTGATGTAGGCTGAGCAGTTCCTGAAAGAAATGCAAAAGGTAGAAGCCATGCAAGCACATCATGTCTGAAGAATTGTGTGCATTCGCGAGCCTTTGTTGTTTAATTGCAATAGTGATCATGCTGCGAATAGAATTTTCCCCCATGCGTGTTGTTCTCTTGTAAACAAATCACAATTCTGTATGCAATTTTCTTGAATCCACAATTTCAGTTTGAAATGGCAATAGATAAGATGCATGCAAAAAAGTTCAAGCAAAACAAAAATTCTGTAAAAATGCAGACAAATCAGCAAAATAACAGAGCAACGAACTACACGGGAATTGTACAACATAGAAAAACATACATACTTATGATACAATCAATGAAATTATAGCATTTACTGAAATCCATGCATGTGATAAATCATAAACAGATATAGAAGAGTTTTGTAATGATTCAAGGATAAGGAGAAGGGACAGCTTAAGATAAACATAAGTACAAATGCGTGTATTACCCACTTAAACTAATGTGATCAATTTATGATGATTTTCATGTATAATAGGTTCGAAATCACAAGTTAATGATTCATACTTTTATCTAATATTTAAATAGAGATATAGGAAAAAGGGTTTAATATCACTATTGGTGTGTATAAATGTGATTCCAATACCATCAGCAGAGCTCTGTTGCCCATAGGTGTCCATAACCTTGACAGAGTTGCTCTCTCACCCTTGGAACTATTGTCATTTATTTATGCTAAGGAAGTGCTTGTTAATTGTCATAACGGAGGCCATTGTGCTGGCTTGGTGATCAGATAAATGACAATGCCATTCACTCGGAAGAAGTGAAAAGTGGGCAGGTTGGCTCATGATGAGACCTCCTGTTCCAAAGACTTCTTAATTTTTTCAATTGTCCATTGGACCATATCCCTGGTTTGGTGGCCATGATGGG
Organism: Pinus albicaulis; assembly: GCA_034641835.2. Taxonomy (NCBI): domain Eukaryota; kingdom Viridiplantae; phylum Streptophyta; class Pinopsida; order Pinales; family Pinaceae; genus Pinus; species Pinus albicaulis. Next base: position 19,279 of record JAXQQM020062522.1, read on the forward strand.
AATGCCACTTCACTTGCTTCCTTATGAACATGGTAGGCTGGCTCTTGATGAGACCCCCTATCCTCCATCTGTCAAATTATAAAATTATTAATGAAATATGTAAATATTTTTCTTTCCATATAGCACTTTCCTATTTATTCATAAAGGATGGCTTAGCACGACTTAAGAGTAGGGATGGTGGAAGAAGTATGAACAGCTCAATAGAAAAGAATATGCCCTTGTTCCTACTCCATAAGTGAAAATCAAATAAAGTTATAAAATATGGGAAAGAACCAACATGATAAATATAATCGATCATATGAATTTAGTGGTAATAAGACAACAAAATCATGTTATTGATTATGTCTCTTTTTCCTTTTTCTTATCATTACTAAACAACTTTCTTAAAAATGACGATTTCTTTTGATTTGCTGATTACAGTAAGCTTTAATTTGTATGACTGTGTATCTTTTCATAAATTGTATGTTTGTCTTTCAAAAAGTCATAAAAATTTCAAAAAAATGTTCTAAAAATGTTGTTTTTAAAGAACAAGAAAAATGCACTCAAAAAGTGTTGTTCCTTTGGAAAGGAACAACAAAAACAATATGCGAAAATGTTGTTCCTTTGAAAAGGAACAGCAAGAATAATCTGCGAAAATGTTGTTCCTTTGGAAAGGAACAGCAAGAACAGTTGGCGAAAATGCTATTCCTTTCGAAAGAAACAGCAAGAACAGTCGGTGTTGTTCCTTTTGAAAGGTACAACAAAAACGAGCGGTGCTGTTCCTTTTTAAAGGAACAGCAAAAACATGCAAAAAATGTTGTTATTTTTGAAAAAAACACTAATTGGCGAAAATGTTGTTCCTTTTGGAAGGAAAAACAAAAATAAACACATAAATGCACTACTTCTTAAGAGGAACGGCTGCTGTTCCTTAAGAGGAACAATAACTGTCCCTTAAGAGGAATAAAAAACAAATATAAATACGTAAAAAGGAAAAAAGAGAAAAAAAGAAACAAAGCTAATATGCAATCCATTGCCAAGCAAATCCAATCAAATAGAAATGAAAGTTTATGTACAGGTTTCAAGAAAAAGTAATTTTTTTACAGAATTGGTGGTACTGAAGAATTGCATTCTGCCATTGAAACTTGCATGGTGGGGTCCTTATTGTTCAGTTGCAAATGGAGCAGAAACTATAATTTTGAGGGATCAACACCTGAAACACAAAAACATAAAAGAAATCAGAAAAGAAACAACACTTTATTAAGTTATAACAGCTATGATGTTATTATCAATCTGTTAATGGAAAAAAATGATTTTTTTGAAAAAATGTTTTGGCAGTAGTGGCATGAATCTTCAAATGAAGAGCAATTCTTCATGAATCCGTTAGGTAATGAACTAGATGAAATGCCCTTGTTTTACTAAAATTTCTTTCAAGAATCGCTCATCCATAAATTGACCTTCTTTGTTCTGCGAAGACCTTCAAAAAATGAGTGTCTACCTGCAATAAAACATTAAATAATGGAGAAAGAGAGGTGATCGGGCTCCCCTAATCCAAGAATTATGCAAAAAAATAACAAGTAGTTACTCTGTAGAACAAATCCATGGACAAAGTAAAATTAATTTATTACCTGCGGGAGAGCAGTGGCCAATCATGCTAACCTGCAGTGTTTCAATCACAACTTCTTTGTTTTTTGTTTGATTCGAGGTATTCCAAAGCCAAATGAGAGCTAATTCAAAGGTTTATCTCCAATAGAAACAGGTTTTAAAAATTCCATGTAATAGTATGTTAAAGTTGCTTAAAACAATATGTACAATAGAGTCATTTTCGATTTTTCAGCTCAGACCAACAGTTGGTATTTCAAGCATAAATTATTCGTTTGATGGCGGATTGAAGTGATTCAAATTGGAGATTAAAATAGATTAATTTATTGATCTTCAATAGAAACATATTTTGAAGACAAGAATAATTGATGGGTCAAATACGTTAAGGAACAGCCGAGAAAACAGAGTTTCAAGAGTGCTGATTTATGATAGGTAGTCAGTATTTTGGTCATAAATTCTTCATACGATATCAAAATTGAGTGATTCAAATTTTGTTGTAAACTATATTCATAGAGGAATCTACTATAGAAACAGGTTTTAAAAATATGGTCATTTAGGCCTATAAAAACTGACTGTCCCAACTCTGTTCCTGAGCTGCCTACTAGACACCCTGTCAATGTTTTGGTTCTAACTTTTTCGTTTCAAATCCAAATTGAGTGATTCCAATTGGGTTGGAAAGTAGACATTAAGGGCTAATTATGATATAAACAGGTTTTAAAAATATTCAATTTTGGTCCTGTTAGGGTCCCGTGATTTGGCCGATTAGTGAGCCAAATGACGATGTAACATCAAACCAAGCTTTGGAGCCCAAGGACCTAGCCTTCCTGGACTCAGAGAGGGCTTTCTCTATTATATGTAAAAGATATCGGTGTGTTTGCTTATGGTGTTCTGATATTAGGCTAGTTATGAAGTAAGTTTTCTGGTTTTGGTTTTTTAAGTTTGTGAGGGATAAAACCGATGAAAGATATAAAATGGGTAACAAGAAGTTAGATCAACTAGGCTATGGGGTCAAAAAGGTCAAGGAAGCTATCAGATGATGATACAAGGTTGCAGTAGGGCCCATTTGATTCAAGGTAGAAAGGATCTTTGAGCAAAATGGAGTAAATGGACATTAAGTTTGTGAAAGACGAAGGATTTCAAGCATAACTAGTTTGACAGCGGACATAAACATGGTATGGCAAGCCATTAATCATGCAAAATGTAACTACAAGCTAAATAATACATAGAAATAAACATTCAAGCCATACATAGAAGTATAAGACCCTCTAACTTTGGGAAATGGCTATCAGACTTTGGGGAAAATCACATAAGACGGACTAACAACTCAAAACATTATGCCGGAACGCCTAAACACAGTCTTTAAGTTATTGGGCACTTTGATAAACAAGCTTTCATAGTTTTAGGCAAAGGGCTAGATCGAAACTAGGCCTCCTTGGTTCAACAAGATGATAATCTAATCAGTCAAAGAGATAGTTTCATGGATAGAACTATGGACAGCCATAGGTAAGCAAGGCACACCATACATCCTACTTAACATGCATAGAACTTATGAATGAAACTAGCAACAATATTCTTAAGTTACTAAAGAGAAGTTAAGAATTCTTTAGTGCAACTAAGGAAGAAGAAAACATAAAAGCTATGAAGATTCAGGAATTTTGAGGTGTCTCCATGGGCATATCTCAAACTTGTTCTCTACTGATCTATAGCAAGCAAGAAACTTGTATTCATGAATGAAAACTAGAAGACAATAACATAGAAAGAGACACTATACCATTCTACCAAGTCATGGAATCCATCAACAATCATTCATCATTCATTCAAGAGCATCCAAGAGGCAGTCCAAAATCATAACACAAGTATGTTCTTCAAAGCTCATATGACCAATATATTGCTTCTTCTCTCAAGTTCAGCGTTTGTTTACAATGAAGCCCTTGGAATAAATAGGCTCAAGTGAGGAAAACCTCATGGTTCAACTAGCTATCCCATTGGCCTAATCAAAATATCTAATTTTGTCCTTGAGGCTTTGCAAAGCCCAAGGCACAAAAATATCTCACAAAATATCTAAAAAATGCTAAAAAAGGAAAAATAATTGACTTTGCATCATTTTCCAAGTGCAAAAATAGCTAAACGCACATTTGGAAAAAACAGATTTTTAAGGTTCAAAAATTACAAAAATACTTCAAATTTTCATCAGCAAAAGGTCCCCTAACTTTCTGGAAACATTTGGTAGCCTTCCTAGTGTCGAAATGAGGCTCATGATAGCTCATTGGAAAGCTCTGAGTGTCTACTTTCCGGTGCAACTGAAATTTCTCCAATCCGATGCCCAGAAGTCCTCCAAATCTGCACCTGTGTGTAAAAAGCCAGAAAATGACAGTTTGCTGATAGACCGGGCAGAGTGTGCAAAATGCGAGCCTTTTTCGCTGTTTTGAAGGGGAAAATGATCTCCAAATGCTCTGAAAATCGTTGAGGACATGCCCATGAAATTATGACATCCAATGATACCATTCTCCTCCCTTGATGAATCCTCAAAATGAAATGGCGAATTTATGAGTTTTTGATCAAAAACTCAAAAATGCCAAAAAACCAAAAGTTGTCAAAATAGGCCCAAAATTGGTGTGCATGACCCTCAAGGGTCCCTGGCAACATGTTCTGAAGCTGAAACCAAAATGTCAAGTGCTGATATGCCTTTCTTCTCTTTCCGTACCGGGCGCTTCCTCTTTTCTTCCTTCAGTTTCTCTTGGGTGGCCTTTAGCTTGCACCGGGCAAACTGATTCAACTTTTGATAGTGCTATGTCATCTTCCTTTGCAGCTCCAGGTCTCTGTTTTCCTTTTTAAGCTTAATCTCCAAGTGTTTATTGGCTCTTTCTAGCCATGCCTCCTTATTTTCTTCAATTTCTTGTTCAAGTAGTGCAGTGAGGGGAAAAGATTGAAGCTGGGCTTGTTCTTCTTCCTTTTGCTTTTCCAGGGCTCTTTTAAGCCCTATGGTTCTAGGCCTCTTCCGCCTAGGCTGGTCTTCTTCTTCATCTTCATCAAACTCACCGATGAGCTCCTCTATCCTTATTTGTACTTTAGTTGCCTCATTCTTGTATTTGATAGCTCGTGCCTCATGGACAGCCAAATGGACACTCATTTGTTTATTTTGGATCTCCAAGAAATGATTGAAGGTCTTTGCCCGATGAAGGTCATTCTCCAATGCTTCAATTTGACCCTCTCGATGGATTAGAAGGTTTTCAAGAATGCGGGCTTCATTATCGCTGTCATCACTTTGGATTGGAATGACATTCAATGCACCTCCATGTTCTTGACTTTCTCCAATCTTGCCTTTCCCTTTGAAGGCCAATCTTACACTCTTCCTTCTTGGCATACTAGTGAGAGGTCTCTTGGGCGATTTTCTTTTGCTAGGGACAACTCTTGTTACTTTTGGAGTGGCAACCTTAGGCCCTTTCTTTCTTGCTGTGCTGGGCTTTGTATTTTTAGGAGAAGGAGGCACAATTGCTTTGCCTTTGTCCTCTTTTTGAAACTGCTGCTCTCCTTGAGGCTGCTGTGTGTCTTCTTCAGGTTGCTTCTGTTCTTTAATGTCATGATGCTGATCTGTCTCAAATTCTTGTTGCCCTTGATCATCAACATAATGCTGCTGCTGTGCTTGGATTTCTTGTTCATTTTGTGGCTCAAGCTGCTGCTCAAATTCCTGCCCAAACTGTTGTTCATGACCTTCAATATTAAGCTGCTGCTCTTCCTGCTGTTCATTTTTACTGAGATGCTACTTTTCAGCACTCTTTTCCTCTTGCTCCTGCTGCTGCCCATCTTCACCACTGTCATGTTGCTCTTGTTGTCTTGCCTAGAGGGACATCTTGATCTAGATGTGCTCCTGAAACACCAAACTGCTTCCAAGTCTTTGGAATGCCTTCTTTAAACCAAACTCTGTTTCACCTCTCAATCATTGTTTGATCAAGGTGAATTTGATTTCAAAATGCTGTGTGGGATGACTTTTTATGATATTAGGTCTCTGCTCTTTGCAAAACAAATCTTTTCCTACCTTTCTTTGTCATTCAATAAGTATATTTAAGAGCATAAACACAGTCAACCAAAAAGTATATACACAGTGAAGGTCACTGTGTAAAAGGGTAAGGTAATAGAGCTTATTTTGTTTTTATGATGTGGCAACAAAAGTTTGTAGCTTTCAACAATAACAAACTCCTTCTTAAACCAAAACACTACCCTTTTTATACTTCTCTATTTTCTCGTATCCATTTTGAAAATATCTCCGAATTGCAATGGTAGCTTTACTCACTAACTATGCTTTATGGAATGGAAAGCTAAAGCACTGTTTTTTGCCCCTTTAACACACACAAGAAACTTTTGACCAATAAACAAGTGACATATGTATGACCTCCATGGCTGAAAATAAGACTGCTACTTCATTTTTCAAGTACTAAGTCTCTGCCTTTGAAATAGCGCCTCCATCTTTCAATATTCCTTAGAAGGCAGTTTCATGGGCTTCTCACAGCAATAAGAACTTACATTCTCACTGTTTTACCTTTATAAAACACAACAAATCTTTGATATTTTAAACAAAATGGTCAACCCTTCCAAACACTGCTTACTTCACTGCATAAGGCTGACAGAAGCTATGTTTTTCATCTCAGTTTCGAGGGCAGCTTTAAGTTTTCTTGGGGCAAGAAAAAGGCCACCCCTCTTTCAGCAAATTGTAACACAGCCCTAAGACCCGTTTCATACCAACACATCTTGACTCACACCAAGGCTTTTACTGCCTCAAAAGTTATTGAAATGTGTTTTCAAACACAAACTCTGTCTCAGCCTGTCAACCCTCTGTTTGTTTAAGACAAAAATGATACCAGGTGTAATGTGAAATGTCTTCTTTTGGTGTAAGACTCTGTTTCTTCAAAATGCTGCCTTCCCAACCTTTGTACATCAATCAACCAATATCCATGATGAAAACACAGCTAACAAGGATAAAGACAGTTAAAGGAGTTTCTTGTGGAAGGGCACCATGCTTTGGTGTTTGAGGCACTAGGACACTCTTACCCTTTTTCAGAAGAAGGCCAAACACAATCCTCTTAGCTTCAAGACCTTGCCTTCCTATTGGTAGGCCACTCCATCAATGGATTCAAAACTCACAAATACAGCCAATCACAAAGTGCATACATTCAATAAAGACCACTGTAAATAGGACAAGGTGGCAGCTCTTGCAATGTTTTTATGTGGTCACAAAAGTCTGTAGCCTTCAAATACCAATAAACTCCCTTTCAATCAAAACATTGTTGTCTTTACACCCTACTGCTCTTTATATCAGTTTGACAATACCTTGAGATGCGAATGGTAACTTGACTTACTACCTATGCTTTATGGAATGGAAAGTTAAAACATTGTTTTATTCCTTTAATAGAATAGAAGAAGCTCCCTTGAAAAAATGCTCATATGATGACTGTTTTGAAAATGACCTACTGTTTTCATTTCTCAAACCCTGTGTTTTTGCTTTTGAAACAGTGCCTTCCTCCTCTCAAGACTGTTTGAGGGCTGTCTATAAAGTCTTTTGATATCAAAAAAAGTAGACCACCATTTAGTCGTGCTCACTGGTGGACAAATGTAGCTTATTGCAAACCCAAACATTTTTTAAACAAGCACAACAACCCTCCTCCTTTTTAGAAGTTTTGTGTCTCTTGCTATGTCGATGTTTGTCACCATGTCCAACCATTTTGCCAAAACAATCTCAACTTCCGGAACTTGAAAATCAATGATTATATTTGATTGAATGGTTAAGCAGCTCTTGGAAAGATTTTTTTAAGGTTTTTGGTGAGTTTTTTGACCATTTCTACAGGAGCGCCGCGCGCTCGTTCATTTCTTTGGAAATTTTGTGCACAGCAGCGCCGCGCACTTTTCCAGGAGCGTCGCGCAAGTTTGCACCTAATTTTTAAGGCCTTCCCGGTATCGGAATTGGGCGCGAGATGGCTCATTGGAAATATGTGGAAGTTTAATTTCCAGAAAAACTTGAATTTTTTCATTTGGAGTCCATTTGGTTGTTCAAAAATTCATTCTCCCAACACTGGTCAAAACTGGTGAATCCTGGTGCAGAAATGCATAGTGCTGTTTGTAAGCCACTTTTGGATGCCTTCCCGGTGTCGGAATTGGGCACGAGATGGCTTGTTAGAAAGCTAGGGAAGTATACTTTCCAAATATGCTTGAGTGGTTTCATTTGGTGTCCATTTTGGTGTTCAAAAACTGACTGTCCCATCACTGGTCAAAAATGGTGAATGCTGGGGCAGAAAAACATAGCATTGATTGCAGGCTACTTTTGGATGCCTTCCTTTTGTCAGAATTTGGCCCGAGATGGCTCATCGGAAAGATATGGAAGTCTAATTTCCATAAAAATTTGAATTTTTTCATTTTGAGTCTATTTGGTTGCTCAAAATATGACTGTCCCATCACTGGTCAAAATGATGAATCCTAGTGCAGAAATTCTCCCGTGACATCTGAATTTTTCACATTTCTCACAAACCATGATACCTGTGGAGAAACTGAAGGAGGTTTTTCTTTTTAAACCTATGAGGGACAAAAACCTCTCTCAATTTTGTAAATTTCATCTCCATTTTGTCAGAAACACATTTTGAACCGAACTGCCCGGGCGCTCCTTAACTTCTGTCTTTGTATGGCTTTGTCATAATGAATGGAATACTCCTCAAAATGATGTGGTAATCTATAGTTTATGAGGTAGGAAGTTCTCTGAACCATGCTTAAAAACTTTCCATTTTGTCCTTCCAAACTCTGCTGTCTATGGAAGTGGCCATAAAGACTCTGTTATGCTTGATTTGTGTATAATGGAAGATTATTACAAAATATTGTTTCAGCCTTTACAAATGGTCCTTCAGACCTATCATGAAGCTTTCCTCATTATCTGCTGATGGAGGTCATGATTGATTTTCTGCTTGTCATTTTGGATACCTTTAAACAATGGTGGGCCCTCTACTTATTTGGGAAGGAGGCCTATGCTTGACAACTGCCATACCAATTGTACTTTTTGAAGAAGGTATTCAACACCATACTACTCCATTTATTTTGAAATAGGGACCTTGTATCTTTTTGAAGAAGTTTATAAAAATACCAATCACTACAGCCTTCAAAAACCCTAAGTATCCATTGTTGTTGTAGTAAAGAGGCTCCTTTAAACTAAAATTTGCCTTACTGCTGTTCATCAATGGAGGTGATCTACAATTTTTGAAGTTATTTAAAACACCTTGACCCTCTACTTTTAAATGAAGGAGGTCATATTGATCCTATTCATCACCATCTGCTCTTTACTGGAGGAGGTTATCAGCATTTTCCCAACCACATTTACTAACCTTTTTTGGACTGTGTTTGCAGGGGTACATTGAATTTTCTCTCTGAATAGTGTTTTTATCCGAGGCTCAAGGCAGCATAAGAAGCAGCTGTCTTCTTATGTACTGTGATGATGTCCATGGGAAAAATTATGCATCATTACCTCTGAAGGAAAAACTGGAACACTGCAGATCAACCTTATATCAGTCATCTGTATTTGTGTGGCTTTGAAGGATGGTATCAGCTTTTTAGGGCAACTTTTGACCTTTGAAACATGCACTCCTGCTTTGTTATCATTGCAACTCTCCACCTGCTGATGGCAAATTATTCAGCACGAGACTTATTTGGACTTGTCTCCTTGCTTTGGTCTGGAAACTGTTTGTCATTCAATTTTCCCCCTGCAGAGATGCAAACGATATTACTTTGAAACTTTAAAAGCTCCTTTAGTGTTCTATGGAGGTTTTGCCCAATCTTAAGTATATTCCTTTAGACTGTGCACATGCTCATCTCTTTCTGTATTAGATCTTTGTAGAATTTCTTCCGGACTGAGACAACAAGACCTCTTAGCGACGCGACCTAGGGGTATATCAAGGTTTGCTTTTGCAGATCAAGCGCTAATTCAGGGCTGGTTGTTATTTGAACAAAGGATTCTGGCTCCGACTATTTTTGTCAAGGAGAGGATTCTCTAAAGCGCCACTACCTAACTTAGGGTCAACTTTCCTTGATTCTAATTCTATTTGACAAGAAGATCATGGATAGGAAGGGAGACACTTTGTCAAATATTAGACAGTGAGTTTCATGAAAACCAAGGGGAAAATGACAGTAGACTAGCACAACCAAGACAGCTATAGACAGGGATATTCTGCTGAAACAAGACATGATTTTAAAACTAAAGATTGCTCTGATCATAGGCTGACAGGAAGGGCTAGGAAAGCAAAAAATTGTTTGGGGGTTTTCTAGATGACAAATTTACATATGGAGATCGGCTTCTAGAAAACTCAGCTGGGAATATAGTCATCAACAACAGGTGAAAAATACTGATGACTAACAGGCCCCCCAAAACAAGACTGTCCCAACTGTGTTTTCAAAAATTTCATCAAGCCCGCAAACCCAAAAAAATGATATTCAAGCAATTTTTTCATATTGATGATAAAAATGAATATGGGTGTTTGTAGAATTGTTATTTGCAATATAATGTATCTACATACACAAATAAATTAACATATTTATCATCAATGTTGATTTCACAGCGTGTTGCAATAAATAAACAACTATTTTTACAAAAAAAAAATGTGTTTGTTTTATTTCCTTATTTATTTATTTCTCCACTATCCTACTCTAAATTGGAAAATGAATATGATTACGTATAAGAGTATTTCCAGTGGAGCCATTTCCGAAATAATGCTTCAATTATGTACATACCCAAATTTGAAAAATGTATGTTAATAAAAATTAGGGTATGAGAAGCCAACTTTCCTTGAAAAGATGGTGCCAAAAATTGTTGAAGTATGGAGTGATGTTGCAAACCAATGATGGAGTGAAACCAATCTTCAATATATTCTTTATTTCCTTGATTTCCCATAGCCATCATATCATGAAGTTCTTGAGCTTTTAAAATGGTTTGTTGGTGCAAACTAGAAGAAACCTCATTTTCTTTCGTAACTTCTACAATTTTTGGATTTGATACATTCTGAATCTCAGTGTAAGTTTTCTCCAATAGTGCATGTGAGATAGAATGGGTGGGAAGGGTGGGTGGATTTTGCAGTTCAACATTGTAAGCATGTTGTACTGGTTTATTATCGTGTGGGTGTGGAATGAGTTGGGCAGGAGATTGTGTAGGGAATGGAGCATCTTGATGATGTTGTTGATTGTGTTGAGTAAATGATTTTGATTGGCAAACAAGGTGTTGTGGAAGAGCTGGAAGATGTGTTTGTGCTGCAAGATGAGGGAGAGTAGTCATGCAATCATAAGGTAAACCATGCCAATCTTGTAGACAAGATTGGTAGTGGTTATATTGAGATTGGCATGGCTGCCTTAACATATGAGTATTCCATAACGAAGTATGCAAGTAAGAGAATGGAGAGGAAGTGTTTTGAATCATACCTGTAGGCCATGATTTCCATGGTTTTGACCTTGTTGCAGCTTCCGCATCTCTTTGATATGCTACTTCCAAATTAGATAAGGAAGAGTGATTATCTATGGGATGCTCCTTTTGGTAATGAGGGCAAAACACTTCATCAAATTCTTGATTTTTCCGAACCTACAAAACGTTCAATTGTGACTTTAGAGAGCTAATAAAATCATATTTAAAATTTTCAAATAAAACCTTGATTTCAGCTCTTATGTCTCTTGTTCTTGTAGTAAATTTGGAAGAAAAAGAAGAAACTTCTCTAGAATTCTTACTAGCCTTGGAAATTCCTCTTGAATACCTTATGCACAATTCACAAACATCATCATATGATAATTGAAAAACATCACTTTTTCCTATCAGATTTAAGAGTTCTAAAAAATCATCTTTGATTCTTTTAAGAAGGAGTGTTTTCAAGATCTCTTTTTCCAAATGCTTATGCCTTGATTTTTGAAGGTTGTATCGAAATCGCTCTACATAGTCCTCCAAGCTTTCATCTTCCCTTTGTGTCATACCAAAAATATCTTCATTAGATTTGCAATAGTCTTGATACTTCTTCAAGAATATGTTCTTCATGTCCTCCCATGTTTTGATGCAGTTTCCACCTAGGCTCATGAACCATCAGAGAGCTGCTCCTTTTAAAGTAAGAGGAAACACTTTCAACCTTTGATCGTTAGTACAATAATCATATCCTCTACAAAGTATTTCAAACTCAAACAAGAATTTATTTGGATCTTCATTTTTCAAACCATGAAAATTTGGTAGAAACAATGGGGGAATTATGTGCATTTGTGTCACTCCTCCTAGATCTTTGATAAGGAATTCGAAAGTTGCAATGTGAGCCATTTCTTATCATAATAGAAGATGTTCTTCAGGTGTTTCTTTAAGGATCCTCCTTAAAATGTTCCTGTCAATTGGTTAGTGAAATGGGTGGTGCTTACATCACCACTCGAGGGGAATTACAAGATTTTTTCAAAAAAATACTCTACCTCTAAAATTAAAAAAAAAAAAAAACAAAACGCAAGCATTCATTCCTACCTTAAGCTTTCACTCAATTCTGTTGTGAAGCGGACCAGTGAACAAGTGTGTTTCTTGCTCGGTGCGCAGGTTCTTACCTTCCGTCTTTAATACCCAATTCTTCCCAAGCAGAAAAAATTAAATATGCATCACTCTTTCTAAATGGCATACACTCTCCCCGGCAACAACGCCAAAATGTTGAGGTATAAAAGGTATCTTTTTAACACCTATTTATCTCACATTAATTATCAATCCAGGAACGACTTTTTATTTCAAGAGTGTACTCAGTCTGGAGGGCGCAATTTATCCAAGAGTAATGCCGTGAAGATGTAGCAATTTAATAACAAATACAAAGGTAAGAAATGCTTCGCAAAGAAACCTACTTACAAAGACATGAATGAAAGATTAAAACTACATCAATTTCCCAAAACATCGATCAAGGATGTAGTAGCAATAACTCTTTCCCTTAGAAATCGATGCAAGATAACCAATTTTGGGGGCTTGAGAGCAATAACCTCTGTCCTCTACAGTTGGTGATCTTAAAGTACGAAACAAAAGCAAATGCAATAAAAGCAATTTAAAGGAAACGAAAGCTGGAAAGGAACAATAATATGTAACTATAACTCATCTGTTTGCTAATCAAAGACTATGAATAAGAAATAAACAATAAACAGAAATGGAACAGCAATATGAATAACAATCAAATAACTATGTAATCGTAATAAATCTAAATGCAATTATCACACAACAGAAATAAAAGAATAGAAATACAAACAACAGAGCGCTCCACCAGCACCGGGCCCTCAACCGCCGGTGAAAGCGCCGCTGGGCTACTATAGAGCTTGAGAAATGGAATGAAAACGCCTCTTTGTATTAATCAAATATGAAATAGCTTTTACATCAGTTGCTCTTTGATCACAAGAGTCAAGGAATTACAGTGTTACAAGATTAATACAATAATCATCCATTGTTCTCCATCCTCCCTCAATACACAATACATGTTCTCCTTTTATAATCAGGAGGAGGAGAAATTAAATAGAAAATATAATCTTCCATAACAATATGATCAACCAGAAAATATATTTCCAACAATCTTTGAACAAGAGCAAGGTGAATTTGGCTTTGCAGCTGAAATTTGGAGGACGGCCGCAACAACAGAACTGAGAAAATCGTGTTCAAAGAACCCTGTGTATCTCTCAATACAGGCCGAATTTGGGCAAACTATTCTATAATAAATTTAATTGGGTCCATTCTGGACAAAACCCATGTTCAGGATTTTCCAGATTCTTCTTTATTTGCTCATAATCTTAACCGCAAAACTGTCACTTCTTATTCCAACGGATTTCTGAGTTGGAATATCTCATGATGATTTGGAAATCAAATTTGTAATTTAGGAAATATCTTGGAGGCCAAAATGGTGAATGATATTAAAAAATATATTAATAAACCATCATTGATAAAATTATGCATATTAATCATCAATTTATTAAAAATAAAGGAGAATAAATAATATTCATCCATAAAAGCATAAATCATTATAAAATGGATTTATATTATAAGTTATAATAAATTACCTGATAAAGAAGAGTAAAAGTGGATGAAGTAAGTGATAAAAAGTGATCGTATTCACGACCCAACAATTGGTAATTAGAAGTTCTTTAGAAACTCCGTCGCTAAAGTGCCAAAAGTGTTTATGGCGGCGCGTGGCAATTCAATATACCACTTGGCGGCATTTCCTGTAAGGGTGCGGGGAAACAGTCGAAGCCAAACACTATCATGCACCGTGGAATTAGATATAGACCATAGATGAAAGGTAGTGATGTGTGCGGCTGGGTCGTCCCCTTGTTTCCCATCAAACTTTGTGATGTTAAAAGGAATCTTGTGCGGTACTGGAGGCCAGAGCGGGTTGTGATTGATGGGATCATTAGTCAGTTTATGGATGTCGAGGATGTCCAGAGCTGCCAAAAATGGAAATTGTGGATTCGCCCCTGAATCTAACTAAGGAAGTATGGGCTGACTATTTGGACCATAGGGTCTGCCCGTCAATGTATTACCAGGAGGATAAGTAGGACTTTGATAAAAATTTCCTATAGGTGGAGGGGTAGGGACATATGGTTGTTGTCCATAGTGCATATTGTATTGCGGGGCGAACGGTTGGTTGCCCCCAGTATAAAAGTGCCTTCCCATTCAAGATGGAGGTTGGGGTGGGTTAGTCCATATGGATGCAATAGATTTTCCGAGAGGCATGCTACTACTTTCATAGTTCGGCAACCGCATAGACCCTACACCTATATTTAAACCACTTAAGGGAATAGTATTAACAATAGGTTGTCCAGTTTGTCGAAAGGATTGCAGGGGAAGTGAAATGTTCCATGCTACCTACGTGCTAGTGAAACTGCCCCCTGGTATAGTGGCCAAGGGGTTTGAACTCAGTAAAGGGTTCCAACTGAAAGGGTTGCCAAAAGGAACCGAAGTAGTCACACTCATGGGAGGAGAAACTGTGGGTCCCAACGTGGTCACGGTAGGAGTAGATCCCGAATGACTCGCCGAGCTACTGACAGTTGTGATGACCATAGGGTTTGGATAAGGTATATGTTGACTATTGGGGTTACCAAGTGATGGCATAGAACTGAAAACTGGTGGGAAGGATGGTGGCGAACCTGGGATGGTTGCCATTGGCATCGACCCTGTGGATGCTGGTGGTGAAATGGATGTTTGTGCTGTCAAAGACATGTCTTGGTGTGGTGGAATCTGAACTATCATAGGCCCCAACGGATCAATGAGTGGAGGATTGTAATGAGGTATGACACCTTCCGTGAAAGGGTCCTCCAGAAATTCCGTATGATATGAGGCTATGTGTAAATCAGTGTTTGTCAATGGAGACTGCTCTTCCATAGAAGGCACGGGTTCACCAAGGTTCAGTTGTTCCTCAAGAGGCAGAGGAGGTAGACCTTAATGTCATCAAGACAGACGGCGTGGGTCAGATGACGCCATGGTGACCTGTTTATTTTTAACAAATTTTAATAAATTGTGATGTATTATAAAGTCTCAATGACAGTAACCACACACCTAAAAAATAAAAAAAAATAAAAAAAAGACTCTCTAAAATCAATCAACAAGCAGCCAGAATAGGGTGCCCTGTCTGAGTACTACCATTTTCTGGTGATGAAATCTAGTATCACAATAGTATACAGAGAGGGTTGGTCGAAAGTACAGTTATGGTCACTCTAGAGCTTCGCCTGAACCTCAGACGATAGGTGTAAGCACTCTCGTGAAGACGAGTACCCTCCTAAAGACCGAAGACAGAGTGGGTCCGTCTGTTTCAGGTACCAGGACAGCCCGTCCCAGTCACCTTGTGTAAGTCCCTAAAAAGTATGGCCACTAAAGATACCTCAAATCACAGACATCATCAGGGGGGTCCACGGTCAAGGACAACATGCTATATGGGCAGAATACCTAGATTCCCGATCTAGTTTCGACATCCCCGAAGGGAACCCCAATATATAGCATACCCACCAAATGCAGTCGAAGGTGGGCTACCTTCTTGTGCACCCAAGTGTTGTCTCACGTTGAGCTCCAGTAAAGGAACGGTCCCGATAATATGAGTGTAGTAGGATTTCGCTCGTTAATGACTCTAGTCTCAAGTTTTGAGATCTTGGGTGATTTTCTCACTTTTCCTAACCCAAGATCCTAGCCTGAACTACTGTTGGTGTGAGCTCAAAAAAATTAATGTGATTGATTTTATTATCACTTGATTCTTAGTGTACTTGATTATTAGTCTTGCGGAGGGGGAGTGGACGTATGAAATGTAATGAGACTCTGACTCAAGAAACCATGCAAAAATATGCTCTAAATATTCAATTCGATGAAGAGTATTTCTACAAGGAGAGGTTTCTTTTCAACATCCATGCACTAACATTCAAATAGCACAGTTCAAATTTAAAGATTCAAACTTCTATCTACCTCTTCTTAATAGTACATGAACTGAAATTTTCATAATTAACTCAGCTAGATGCAGAAAAACTAAAAAAAAAATTCTTCTCTAAAAAGTAAATGCTTTTGACACTAACTTTTCAAACAAGAGAAAACAAATAGAAATGCCAGCTTAGTAAACAAGCACAGGGATTCAGTCAAGGAGAGATACTGATGGCCAAAAAACTCTGCAACCAAAACACAATCACAGGGGTGAACATCAAATTTTCGCTGAGTAACGCACTATCTCTGAGTAAAGACAACGTTAATCCAGAGACTAAGGCACTGTATTTAAGCAGAGCTAGCATTATAACGCACTGGAAAACCAACAGAGGCAGTGTTAGCTAGGGTAAAGTTCTTCAGATGGTCAAACAGAAATAGGATTGAACTCTGCGAGCTTTTGAAATGTCTACTGGGCATAAATACTGGTCAGAAGGGTCTGTGAATAGAGGAAAGAAGAAAGGAGGAAAGAAATAGTCCGGAAACTAAGGGGAAACTCCCCAACGGAGTCGCCAATTCTGCTATATGGTAAAATTCTTAGGTTGTTGGTTATCGAATATCCTTCTCAGGGCTTTCCAGTGCCCGAGGCAGACAGTAAGATTAGCTGTACAGTTCACAAAGATGGAACATACATGATCATATTAACTTAAAACAACTTGATGGAATAAGATGGAAGATTACCTCTTTAACGATCTTGAAGTCTTTTGGAGAGCACTAGGCAGCAAAGCAGGAATCCTTCTTCAACAACTCCAAATCTCGACTCTAAAATCAGTCAAAGCACCCGTGTAATCTCTACCATAACATACATTTCCTATCAATTAATTCAATATATAATAAACATTTAAACTATTCACATCTAAGCCATTCATCTCATGCTATATAAGTGATTAAATAATAATGACAATATCAACGCATAGAATGGACAAAACAGATACAGTTCTATTGATTTATAAAAAGGAGGATTACAACCGTCGGTTGCACCAAGCCCTCCTCAGCCTTCCAATCTCTCTATCTCTCAAAGTGGTGATGTCTTGATCAACAAGTTCTTAATGAACCTCTTTGACCTTTGACCTTCACACTACAACAATGATCTCTACTTCACAAGTATTCAAAAACTTTGACAATCCTTCGACCTTGAACCAAGAGCCTTCAACTCCATTTTATAGGAGATGGAGAGAGCAATCATTGCCCTTCTCTTTCCACCAGTTCTGAATAGAAAAAACCAAGATGTTTCCTTAACTTCCATGCTTTTGCCTTATTTGAGAGTTCAATTGTTTATGGCAATGCCTAATAAGAGATTAGTGTTTTGCAGTTTCCTTTTTGTACTCACTCTCTTGTGAGAAAAAGTTGGAAATTCAAATCATTCTCCACGGGTTTTTCCCGTTCCAAACTCAAAACAGTGCTTATTTTACCCTGCAATTATTAAGCAGAGCATTTCCTAGCCGTAAACTTGTTGCCTATTCAACGAGGTTTTTAGTTATAACGCTCTTGTGTTGTTATAGTGGGGCGTCACCTTGGCAGAAGTAGGTTTAGTTTAGGTCTTTGTATTCCTTCCATATTTATCTTCTCCTCTGTGCTGATGAGGAGGTATTTTTGACTTTATGTGAGAAGCCAAGACCAAGGATGAAATTAAAAAGGCGATGAATCACTTTATCATGGGCTGAATTTATTTCCGCAATTAAGCAGTAATTTTATCCATTAGCTCATTTACAAAAGGCTATCATGAATTGGCAAAGTTTGAGACAACTTAAAAGACAAAATGTTCAAGATTACACTCAATATTTTAGAAGAAGGGCTCTTTTTTTAGGAATTGATTTGCATAGCCAAGAGACTTTGCTGAAATATAGTGGTTTACACAATTATCTTATACATACTATCCTTATGTTCAATCCTACTAGTCTAGACGAAGTTTGTGTACAAGCTACGCATTTAGAGGCTAGAGGTAAACAATATTTTGATGGGAATGAGGGTAGTGAATTTAAAGGCAAAGGTAGAAAAAGAAATGCAAACTCTAGGAAAGAAAAAGGAAATTTATTTTGTAAAAACTGTTCCAAAACAAGCCACGATGAAGACCATTGCTAGAAACTTCATCCGGAGCTGAGACCAGAAAAATTTAAAACCAAAGATATGGCCAAAGAAAAGGGAAAAACGGTTGCAACTACTGAACAAGACTTAGGGTCTGAATCAGGTGATGAAACTAAAAGCATAGCCATGGTACTAAAGAACATAAAGGGGAAAGAGGTTGTAAAGGAAACAAATCCCAGTTCTAGCACTTTAAACTGTCACATAGAAGCTCCAAATGAAGAGAGGAGGATAGAGTTGTTTCATGTGAGGATAATCTCGAAACACACAAAGATAGACACACTATTTGATAGTGGGTCTCAATCTCATCTCATCTCAGAAGACTTAGTCAAGAAGTTGAAGCTCGAGACCATTCCACATCCAAAGCCATTTCTACTTGGATGGATTTGCAAGGATGCTAATTTACAAGTCTCAAGAAATTTCATGTTGTGCTTCACCATAACAGCTCATTATGTTGATTTGGTTAAACTAGATGTGGTACCACTTGACATTACAGGTGTGGTGTTGGGTAGTCCGTATTTATATGATTGAAAAGCGATCTTCCATCGCCATGAGAACAAGTATCACCTTTTCAAGGATGGCAAGGAGTTTATTGTGAGAGCACATCGGAAGAAGCTAGAATCTTATTTAGTCAATGCAGGGCAATTGAAAAGGCTTGTCAATGCAAGTCAAAATTTGAATTTGTTGATGGTTAATCAAAAATATTTTGTACATTATCCTTTTCATGTTATTGCTGATATAAATGATGAAATGTTTCAGTCTGAAAGCAGGTCATCTTTGGAAGAAGACGAAAAGATGTTGCAGAAAGTGTCTTTGGTGTCGATCGGTGCAGTGAACGAAGTGTCGGTGCAAGGTGGTGAAAAAATCCAAGAGAGGGTAAAGCATGCAAGCAAAGAGGACACAAAGTTCATCATGGGTCATTGTTGGTTTCAGAATGGCAGATTGGTATGGCGATAAAACTTGGTCGGGAATCGACACAAGTACATGGCTCATTCGGCAAAAATTCGCCATAAGGACAGTTGGCAAGGTGAACCTTATTTTTAGTTTCCTTTGAAGGTAGACCATTGTAGGAGCAGTATGTTTTCTGCAAATTATAGTTGTTTTTCTGCAAATTTCAAAAATGTGCATCATGACTCAGTCAAGGTTAGCGACAGTCGGTCAGCAGATTCAAGGAAGAATTTATATTTTTATGAGAAGCTCAGTTTGATGAAGTTAGTAAGATTTCAGTGGTTCAAGGTTGGAAGAGTGGAGAATCAGTCCCCTCCTCTTCAATTTCTGTAATTCAGAGAGCTTTTGGGGTCCAAAAGCTTCCCATTTGGGAGGTGTGATCAGGTGATCATGTCCAAATGGAAAAAATGCTCAAAAATGGAAATGCTCAGAATTGGTTGCAACTTGAACGAATGGATAGGCCTCATCGCTGCAATTCTAGCGCCGTGAACGAGACTCAAATCTGATGTCGTATGTGAAAGTTACTTAAGTTTGAAATCGCCCAATAACCTCCAAAACAGGACTTTTGAACAAAAAAAAAATTGTCATTTTCAGAAAATTTATGTGGCAACTTTAATTTTTTAATTAAATTTTTTATAGGCCTATCATAGGGTGCCATGTGGCCTTCTCAGAGGCTGCCACGTGTCCCCATGCCATTGGTTAAAAACATGTTGAAAGTTGGAGGTCAAGGTGGGTCGAACCCTCGACCCGACTCATTGGGCAGGGTCAACCCGACCGTTATACCATGGGCAAGAACTCGTGCAGAGGGCGAGTTGGGCGACATTAAATGACCAGTCGAGTCGCCTCGTGTAGGAATTAAACGACCAGTCGGGTCACCTCAGGTCGATGTTGAATGCATTCGGGTCAGTGTGTAAGGGGCTCATTGAATGAACAGTCAGGTCGGCGAAGTTAGGTGTTAAGCCCTCAAGGGTCAGCGCCTTGGTAATAAGACCGGGGGCCCAAGACCATGGGCTAAGCCCCATTTCAAACGGTGGAGATTTGGTTAAGCCCATTACCATACGTCCACTGGCGGAGAACCATGGCCTAAAACCTTTCAACCGACGGAAAGGTAAGGGGGCTAGCCCTCAGAGCTAGCCCCTACTCCATGTAACCTTGACTTGTGACCGAGAGTGCGATTCAAACCTTATTCGCCAGCAGCATTTAACTGCCCGGATTTTCAGCATGTGAAAATGAATTAAACTAATAGTTACATTTATTGCTGCCCCCAATTTTAGCGCAGTTCCACCATTTTCGGTCCTGTCCACCGGTTTAGCGCTCCTAACTAGAGTTAGCCCACATCTAGTGGGGTTTTCAAGTGACAATGGGCAGTTTTCTTTGGGAGGCCATAACTTTCACAATATTGAACCAATTGGGACGAAATTTTAGTCAATTTTGGGTTTCTTGATCATTCTGGAGTGTTTGGTACAGGTCGCAGAGCGAACGGAGGTGTTATTCAGCCATTTTTGCTTCAAGAAAGAGGAAAGGGCCATTAGGGCCATCAAGAAGATGGAGTTGTATTGGGTTGTACTTCACTGTTTGAGGTGAAACAAAAGCCATTTTTAGCTTATTTCTGTCTTCTGAAGTCAAATTCACAGCTTGTTTTTCCTGTTTAGGCATATATTTCACTGTATAACCTTTTTGAGCAACTTAATAGAGAAAGGACATGCCCATATGGAGCCTTGGACCCGACAGATGTAGCCCAGGAGGGGTGAACTACCTCATCATTTTGTTGTGTTATGCTATGGTGAATTTCTCTTGCTGTGTATTTCTGATATAAAATGTTAAACAATAAAATTAATTAACATTTCCTCACACAAAAACTTAGAAACAATTACCAAAAACACTTTGTTTAACTTGCAAGACATGGAGAATACTTTGCACATTAATTTTAATGGAAATGGATACTTTGCATAGCATTACAAATAGTTCCATTTTCAAATCAAAGATTTAAATATTATATGAATTTAAATAAGCAATAAAGTGTCTGCGAATAAGATCATAGTTTAGATGGATCAAATGATGAAGTGAAAATAAATTCACTTACATTTTCCAAAGAGGTGTAATAAGGAGGTTTTGTATCGATCTACATGGTGAATCTGGATCTAATTATAACCTCAAATATCATCCATGAAGGAGAGGGCCTCATTTTTGATGCAAGCATTGATGACTTTGTTGATGATTGGAGTTGGAAAGTTGTCTTTAGGAGATGTTTGATTCATATTTATAAATTCAATACATATGTGAATGGTACCTTAATTTTTGATCACATGAAATGGATTAGAGACCCAGAAGGTATAAGCAATGGGATAAACGAAGTCAACTTTGTGAAACTTATTGATTTTCGAATTAATGGCCATTGCCTTAGAAGGGTGCAGTAGTCATTTCTTTTGTTGAATTGCCATGCCATTAGGCTATGCGTCTATGTGATGTTCAACAATGGCAGGATTGAGGTTAGGCATATCTGCATAGGACAGGGCGAAGATATCATGGAATTATTAAAAAAGAGACTTGTAGGAAAGTGTTGAAATTCTAAGGCTAGTGTAGTAGAATACAATTTTCCACAATGTAATTACTTTCTAATGATCTTCAACCACTGTTTATGCCATTTTTATCATTGAACAATTACACTTCAGAAAATCTCAATAATAAATGTAGTGGAAACAATAAATACCACATAAAGACAGGCATGCACAAAAGAGAATATTTTTACCCTGGGAAACCCAACCTTAGGATAAATCCCAACAACTTAGGATAAATTATTCTTCAACAAGGTTTACAAATCGACATTTTTTGTAGAAATATGTGCCAATAATCCAAGTCGAATACCATTCAAACCTGGCCAAAAAATTTGTTGGTCAATGTTGGTCAAACCAACCATGATCTAAGGAATAAAAAATATGCTAAAAAATCAAAGTTCTCAAAATTGCTCAATACCAATGCCAAGTCATAGATCTCATCGACTGGTTCCAATGACGGTTGAATTACCTCAATCCGACATTATATGTGAAAGTTATCGCGTTTGGAAAATTTTGGCAAACAACTAAAAGGTCAACTTGCAGGGTTGACTTATCTACTAAGTCAGCAGGCTGTATAAATGATGTGGCGTTGACGTCAGTAGTTGACTGGGTGGTATGGTGTGTAGATGGACCAATCACTTGTTGACACGTGGCATGTCGTATAGGTTTTGTTGGAAAAATTTTATTGGTTATTGAGTTTCATGTGGCCCAATTAGGAGGCACCATGTGGCCCAATGGGATGGTTCCACGTGACCCTCAAGGGCCGTGAAAAATTATGGGTTGGAGGCTGACCAACCCAATGGGGGATTTGACCCCATGACCTCCGTTGAGCAAACTAACTGCTCCACCAATGAACCACACATATGACCTATTATATAAATGGAGCAAATTAATATTTAAAGTGTAATGGTTTTGGAATTGGCGGAGGGGGCGGGGCACATGGACCTAGCCCCTGGCTACATGATAGATTATATGACCAAGCATAAAGGAGGTGGGGGCAGGTGGTTAGCCTAGCCCCATGATCACATTACACCTACAAACCGGGCGCGTAACCAAAAATGGGTGTGAAGGCAGGAGGGTCGGGTGTTAAGCCCTCCTCCTGGTTATATATAACCACCCAGAACCACAGGCGGAGCCCCCAAACCAGGGGGGTGGGTGCGTGTCCCATCCCCAAGCCACATGGCACATAGTGCGACCAAGGGCAGAGTGTCGGTGGGCCCGTGGCCTCTGGCATGCATCCTTGACCTTATGGAGTACCATACAACCATGAAAAGGGGTGGTAGTAGGGTCTGTGGCACCCAAATAACCATCCGAAAATTTTCACCTAGCGCAATGTAAATTCGTTGAAAACACCAAAAATGTTGCTTGACAAACCTTCCAAAGGACGAGATCATTTCTTGGTTAGCCAGTTTTTCCATTTTGCAGGACAGATAGCAGAGAAATGTTCCGGGAGGCCTAACTTGGTCATTTTTCAATCATTTTGAGCCCAAGAAGAGCCTAGACAGGGGTTTTTGGGTGTTCTAGACACAATGGCAGCATTATTTTGTGATTTGAGCATTGTATGTTAAAAATTTTGCATATTCAAGTCCTTTTGTGTTGTAGACAGAGGAAGTGTTTGGTATTTTGAGGTCATATGGAGACCTTGTTGAGCATGGAAAGAGCTTAAATAGGGGTTTTCGAGCCTTTCGAATGCATCTACAACATCTGTTTCTTCATTAGAGAATCCATTTTCAGTATGATCGTGGGAAATACCATTTCAACACTTCATTATGAAGCAATTGAACTTGTGTGAGGACCTATTGTGACATTCAGTGAGAGAGTCCTTTTCTTTTGACACCATCATTTCTTTGCTAAAGGGAGTCAACTTGTGAGTGTGAGTTCTCTGAAGGAGAACATTTCTTTGAAGGAGAAATAGAGTCACTCTAGAAGGAGGTTTACTGTATGAGTCAAAGATTTGTAATGTACTCTTTTGTTTTTGAGATCAATAAAGCGGCTTAGCCAATCGTGCAGGGCTCAGAGACGTAGTCCACACTGGATGAACTCCGTTATCATTTGGGTGTTCTCTTCTTAATTTTCATCATGATGGGTTTCATAGGATTTTGTTTCATATTTAAGTTCATTTAAAATTTAACTATTCACTTTTTAATAGATTATGATCGAAGTGACTATCTGAAGACCCAAATTTATCAAAACTTGCAAAGTATCAGAGGATGATAGAAATTCATATCATTGGTATTAGAGCTAGGTTCTAACCAGATTACAAGCATGGGAAAAATTTTGTAGTATGCAAGGCTCCTAGAATTGGAAGAAATGAATTCCTCTCTTCAAGTGGAGAACATGGAACTAAGAAGATTTTTGGAAGCAACAGAGGATGAGAAGAAGAAGCTGTGCTTGATGTTGAAGAATTTCATTGAAGAGAAAACTGGGGAATGTTCAGCTACTGAAGCTTCCCCCAAGATTCAATAAGTTTGTGGTCATGGGATGATAGATGTTTGTACCCTCTTTTAGTTGAATAACACTGCTTATACGTTAAATCACAAGAGTGGTATTCTTGAATCTTCATCTACCACTTCGGCTACAAAAGAGAAGAGGGAGGAGATGACTAAGGTTCAGGAAGATGACTAAGAGTCACAAGTAGAAAAGGAGGTAAAATATACTTCATGTTCAATTCATTCTCTTAACAATGATAATCCTTAGTTTGCATCATTTGAGAAACATACCAAGGGTATTGGTATGTAATTATTGACCAAAATTGGGTACAATGGTAAGGTTCTTGGAATTCATAGTCTTGGTATCATTAATCCTATTGACGTAAGACCACAACCTCAGCATGAAGGATTGGGATATGTTGAAGAAGAAGTTTGAGAATGCTCCAAAAATGCAAAGTCAAGGAATTCTTCAAGTGTGAAATTCGTGATGAAAGAACTCTTGCAGGTTGAAGGATTATCACATCGTGATGATGATGTTGATGGCCAAACATATCGAAATAGAGATGAGCACTTCAAAGGAAGAACTAATTCAAGTTCTCCTCGCCAAACTCATAATCCCAAGGAAAATCATAAAAGGTATAAACGTCTTGATTATTCGAAGGATTTTTGTGACTATGAACAACATGATTATTTGAATAAAATGTTGTGGAATGTATATCCTTTCACTTTTTGGCATGCACCTAACCATTGTGTAGCCAAGTGCCAAAAAATGAAAGCATTAGTCAAGAAAATGAATATGTTGATTGGAAGTGAGACCAAGAAGGAAAATCCTCTTCCAAGTTCAAATACATTTTTTCCAAGAAATGCTCACAAAAACTTTTGTACTCATTGCAACATAAGTGGGCGTTGGATCAAAAAGTGTTGGAAGTTGCATCCACATATTCATCCAAAGAAGGACAAACAGGTTATGCAATCACCTAAGAAAGAGAAGGCATAAGAACGTGTGAGGCACACTGTACCCATCTCTGAATCAACTCTAGAAGAAATCGAGATGCAAAAATAAAACTCCCTAGCTTGCTTAGGTAAGAAATTGTTGGAATATTTGTTTATTTAAATACTGCATTACATCTAAAGATTTTAAAAGTCTCTAAGCGTGCTCTGCAACTGCTTGATTGAAGGCGATGGAGTTTGAACCGGTTTGCTTTCGATGCGGTGTTACGAAGTGCCAGGAGGCGCTCGAGGCCAGTTCGAGGAGGTGCTTCTTGCCTACCTTGGCGCATAGCCGAGGATCGATTCTTAGGAGTTTTGATTGTTTCGTTGCTGCAACAGAGGTGGTTTTGTACCTCCTTGTGCGGTGATGGGTGATGGCGATCCGGTGTGTGAGAGACATAAGCCCCTCTGCTCCGGCTTCCCGATTTGTGTGAAAGCTAATCATGGATCACGGGTAAGTCTATTCCCCCTCTCCCTCCTGGAGGGAGGTCCTGGCATTCAAAACTTTAGTTGCCTCTGGCCCAAAGCGCCCTCCTTCTGCGTCTCTGCAGAGGTTTGTAAAGAAGATGGACTCTATCCCATCAGTGGCTCTCCCCGAAGAAGATACTTGCAAAGCTTCTCTGAATCTAGCTGAAAGAGGCCTCATAGGCCAATTTACGGGCCTCTGGCCTTCGCCAAAATCGGTCGAGGAATGGACACAAAGAAACTGGAAGCCTCTTATTAAAGAGGGAGTCAAAAGCTACTTCGTGGGTAAGGGCTTTTATGTTTTTGTCTTTGAAAACCCAGATGATAAAGGATTAATTTTCAGAAATGGACCTTACTTCATGGGCCCCCAGGGCCTTTACCTAAACAAATGGTCTCCAGATTTTGACCCAACTCAGGACGTTCCCTCGGCTGTCCCGGTTTGGGTTCGGCTTCCCCATTTGCCTCTTCACTGTTGGAATCACAAAACCCTCCAGATCATAGGGAATGGTTTGGGAAAATACATAGATCAAGCTGCTAGGAAGGACCAGTATTCCTGTGCACGCATCTGCGTTGAAGTGGATCTGGAAGAAGGGCTACCGGAAGCAATCAAACTTACAGTAGCTGGGTGGACATATGTTCAAGAGTTGGACTATGAGCAGCTGCCTTTTAAATGCAGACACTGCCATGGACACAATCATTTTGCAAAGCACTGCAAGAAGAAGGCGGAGGAACAAGTTGACAAACAAAATGGGGATCAATGGACCTTAGTGCAGAAAAATGCAAATTCAAAAAGAGGTACAGGAAAAGGCAATAAGAATGGAGAAACTAGCAGATCCAAAATAAACCAAGAAGAGGAAGCAAATCCAAATGGTACAGAATGTGTTTAGCAGACCCATCAAGTTAACTCAACACAGGAGAATGAGGAGCAAGAAGAAACTCCACCTTCAAACAAAGAGGGAGTGGAAGCAACTCAGAGCGAAACAAATCAAGGCAGCCCTACCAATCTATCATATGCGGATATAGCAAGGAAAAAACCAATGGAGAGCTCGGATACATCGGAGGACGAAACCTTCGAGCGTCCATCAAAAAAAGCAGGAAGGAAATCCCGAAAGGAAAAGAGGGAGGAGGAGGCAGAAAGACTCAAAACACAAGGAAGTCAGCCCACAATAGAAATGTCTATCGGGCGAAACACCAGACCAAGGCCCTCCAAGGGAGGCCACATCCAACAAAACAATAAATAATGAAGCTAGTCTCTTGGAACTGTAGAGGACTGGGGAATCCCTCCAAAATCGAGGCTGTTAAAGACCTTTTGAAAGCTGAACCCTCAGACATTCTCATGCTCCAAGAGACAAAAATAGAAGGGCAGGCCCTTCTAGAGACGAGTAGATCAAAGTGGAATAAAAAAGCAGGCAAAGCAGTCAGTGCAAGGGGAACATCCGGGGGATTGGCAACTCTTTGGAATGAAGATCATTTCCAGCTGAACAACTCCCATGAAACCCAGCATTGGATCTTCACGGAATTGAAACACAAAGCAAGTAAGTTAATTATCTCTCTCTTCAATCTTTATGTGCCAGTTTCTTATACTGAAAAAAGAGATTGCTGGAACAATCTCACTGCCTTTTTAGAACTATCTTCCCCCATCAATATCATTATAGAAGGTGATATAAATATCGTAATGAAAGCAAAAGAGAAGAGGGGGGGAATTAGTAGCAGAGACCCCATGCTGCCAATGGTGGAGGAGCTCTCTCAGAGCTGGGATCTGTTGGATTTTAACCCAGTTCGTGACATATATAGCTGGTCCAATAATCGGACTGGATCGGATCACATCTCTGCACGACTTGATCGCTTTCTGGTGCAAAGCTCCATTATGATGAATAAAAAAATCATCATCACAAAAATTTTACCTAAACTTACCTCTGACCACAAGCCAATACAGCTCCTCCTGGAAGAAGAAGAAGATCTTGGTCCCATTCCTTTTCGATTCAGCCCACTTTGGATTGAGAGAGATGGTTTCTTAGACACGGTGAAAGAAGCTTGGTCCAAACCCATCACCGGATCCACAAGTTATGTTTGGGAGCAGAAGTTGAAAGCTACAAAACATGCCTTGAAAGACTGGATTAAGAAACCAACCTATGCTCCTCCTGAACAAAGAAAAGAGGCAGTTCAATCATTGCAATCCCTGCAAACTGACATGGAAAGTAAAGATATTACAACAGAATTGCTGGAAACAGAAATACAAGTTCAACGAACAGCATATCAAGCTTTTCGAAAGGAAGAAGAATATTGGAGAATCAAGTCTAGAAGTCTGTGGTTAAAGGCGGGGGATCGGAATACATCTTTCTTCCACAGGCAATACAGAGCAAGACTGTCAAGGAATTATATAGCAGAAATCAAAACAGCAGAAGGACAAGTCTGCAAAGGGTTCAATCAAGTCAAAGCAGCTGCTAAAGCTTACTTCAAGAACCTTTACATTGCAGATAATCAGAGTAATGATGAGGAAACTGCTGATTTCCTTTCAAATATTCCCACCCTCATCAGTCCTGAAGAAAATGCAAACCTCTGCAGACCCATAACGGAGGAGGAAATCATAAATGTAATATGGGCCATGGAGGTGGACAAGGCACCTGGGCCTGATGGATTCACAATCCATTTCTTTAAAGCATGTTGGCATATAATAAAGGCAGACCTGCAGAAAATGATAAGTGGATTTATGGCAAAAGCAAAGATAGGTGGAGGAACCAACTCCACTTACTTAGCTCTAATCCCCAAAGATACTAATCCTGAAACTTTTTCTAGATTCAGGCCTATTTCGTTGTGTAATGCATCTTATAAAATTCTAGCTAAGCTATTAGCAAATAGAATTAAGCCACTGTTAAAAAGGGTGATCTCCAGCTCCCAAAGTGGTTTTGTGGAAGGGAGGCATATCCTGGATAATGTAATCCAGGTCCAGGAGACAATCCACTCCAGCAGACAGCGGAAAGAGAAAGGAATGGTGATAAAATTAGACATGGCAAATGCGTTTGATAGAGTTAACCGTACTTTTCTCAGTAAAGTTCTTCTTACCTTTGGCTTTTCGCCCTCTTTTGTTCAACTCATCAAAGCCTGCATTGACAATCCATGGATCGCCCCACTAGTCAACGGTCGTCCAACAACCTTTTTCCAAGCCAAGAGAGGCATTAGGCAGGGATGCCCTCTCTCACCCTATCTGTACATTCTAATGGCTGACTCCTTGAGCCGAAAGCTCAATGCAGAGAAAGTTGCTGGTAACATTCCGGGCCTCAAAACATCAACAGAAGCTGAACCCTCGAATCATGCACTTTTTGCAGATGATTCTCTCCTCTTAGGAGGAGCCTCCACTAGAATCGCCCGAGCATTTGACACTGTCCTTAGAAAATACTGCAGAGTCTCTGGAGCTGCAGTGAATGAAATTAAGAGTGAAGTGTTTAGTTGGAATATTGATCAGCAAGAACTTGATGGCATAACTACACTTCTTGGGTTCAAAGGACAAGCACACTGGGATAGATTCAATTACCTTGGCCTGCCCATTATCTCAGGAATCAACAAAAGAGCACTATGGAGCGAAATAATATCAAAAATCAAAACCAAGATTGCAGCATGGGGGGGATACTGGTTGACCAAGGGAGGCAAAGTAATATTGATCAAATCGGTGTTGTCTGCGCTTCCAATCTTCCAGGCTGCTTTTCTTTTGGCTCCCAGAAATGTTATGGAGCAGATCTCCAAACTCCTCAGAGACTTTTTGTGGCAAGGAGGGAAAGGAAACGAAAAAAAAATGCATCTGGTGAATTGGGATGTTGTCAAAAGACCAATGGAGGAAGGGGGACTGCAAATAAGAGATCCCCTGCTCGTTAACTTAGCCTTGGGAGGAAAAATCTTGTGGAAACTGCTCCACGACCCCACTCACCCAGTCAGCATCACTATGAGGTCAAAGTATGGCGTAAAGAAAGATCTCAGCAACGTGTTAAGCAAGTCCATAGACAATAGCACGCAAGTCTGGAGTTTATGTTGCAAAAGCAGTAAACACTTCCTAAAACAAATATACAGAATCCCAGGCAGCGGCAAACGCATTCACTTGTGGAAGGACAACATCATGGGAAACGCCCCACTGGAAGAACACATGGATATAACAGAACTTAGAACATGGTTGGAGCGTGCTGGAGTCAAACGTCTTTATGAGCTATCGAAATGGAACCAGCGTGGGGAATGGGAGGGCTGGGATCTCCATGGAGTTCCGGACAGATTGACTTACCAACAAACACAGCTGGAAGAACATTTGGTGGACGCTGTCCCTGTTCATAGAGCCGCAAAAGACAGCTGGGGCTGGGGCCTAACGGGCGTTTACACCATAGCTGCTGGATATAAAGCTCTGCAGGTTTCAAGAAATAGTAACCACACAGCAGATTTCTGGAAAAATGTATGGGACTCTTTTGCCACACCTAAAGTGAATTTCTTTTTTTGGACTTTAATCCATAACAAAATTCTTACGGGAGATAACCTGGAGAAAAGAAATATTGTGGGGCCTCATAGGTGCGTGATGTGCAATAGCAATTCTGAAACAGTCCAGCATCTGTTTATAGGTTGCAGCGTTGCAAAGGAAGTCTGGGGGCTCATCTTAATGGACTTGCAGATTACTGTCCCATCCTTTAACACAGCAGCTGATCTCTTTGCCTCTTGGAGGCATCTCTATCCCCATCATATCCCCCAAAAATCATTTTGGAGCAGAATCTGGACAGCAATACCCAAATATGTATGTTGGCAGCTTTGGTTGGCATGTAACCAACTGATCTTCAAAGAGGTGCGGCACACTCCGCTGCAAATCGCTGCAAAAGCCAAGGCCTTTCTGATGGAAGCGGCCCAACAACAGTATATAAAAGAAGACTCTTCACTTCTGTTAGAAGAAAAGATGTGGTTAGGGGCTCTAGTGCCTTATCCGAGCAGAAACTCCCCTACACCACAAAGTGGTAACCCGGGATGGCGCTTAAGAGTTAAAGAGGATTTCTTTCAAAGCTGGTGGAGATCTCAAAAAATATCCTCAATCTTCTTTGACGGTGCGTCTAAAGGGAATCTAGGGGCAGCTGGTGCTGGGGGAGCCATCTACTCAACGGACGGTTTTTCTAAAGATATCTTCTATTGGGGAATAGGTCAGAAGTCCAACAATCAAGCTGAACTTCTCGGGCTTCTCAAAGCCTGCCAAATTGGTAGAGACAAAGGTGTTAAAAATCTGCAAGTCTTCGGAGATTCAGAGCTAATAATAAAAAATTTAAACAAGGGTGCTCGATTCAATAATCCTAGCCTCAACAAAACTTTGGATAGACTGAAAAGAGTTCTCCAATACTTTGACAGCTGCAAATTTTATCATATACTCAGAAATTTAAACAGTGAAGCGGATCAAATGGCAAACAAAGGCAGTGTTCTCATGAAAGGGCTTATTTTTGTTAACAACGAAAGTTTTGTTCAAATGCCCTGAATCTTGTAATAGAGGAAAAGCGACAGAATTTAGAAAGCTGCATTGTATACGGGGATAGTTTGGAAAAGGCCCAACTGTTTTTCAGATAAATAAAAAACCTATAAACGTTTCAGTTAAAAAAAA